>VDFB02066621.1:0-49257 GCA_007258455.2 Sequoia sempervirens | reverse complement strand
AATCCTAAGATGTAATCAGATGGAAACTAATGTTTTAGTCCATTGACATTTGTATTCCTATACTTAGGTTATGCTTCCGAGCAAAAACACCCTAAAGTGTTTCAAATTGGCTCAAGGTACTCTCCAACTTGGTTATGTCACTGATAGCAATCCAAGTTTTCTTGAACCATCCATAATCGAATGTTGCATAATAATCTATTCTTCCTAAACATAAAAATGCCACATAGTAACCCCTTCTAAATAAGACATTTAATCATCATAAAACCATAATTAATAAATCATTTTAGTTTTAGAAAGAATTTGATGTCATTTACTATCAAATCAAAAGCTATATAAATCACAAAAAATCCATGAAGCCTTCTAAATGTAGCTTTAAGCAAGTTTACAAGATGGGTTTCAACATAAGAAGCTTTCTACTACAACTCTCAATGAATGTATTATAAGCAGAAAAAAATTCTTCACACTCGAATTAATATAGTCAAACATTTATTCCAAAAGTATGTTAATAGGAGTTAACTAAGAATATAATGATTTTTTGCTTGGTTTCTTTTATCAATATGCAATGTGGAAATGGAATAATCACTAAGAAACCCTAACAATAAAAAATGAAGTAAAGGTTCAAGAAAGGAAATTCTAATGTACTATTGTGTAATGGTGACGAAGGAACTTATATGAGCATGACCTACATACAAATCCCTGCCATTGGAATGTCATCCATCCAAAGAGAAAACAAGCAATGTGAATTTGGAGCAAGCACTAGTTGGTTATAAGTTATACCGAGAATAGGAATCACCATAAGAGCAATAAACTAAGGAACACATTCTGTGACTATAATTATGTGATCCATAACTCTATTGGCCATCATGTGTGTTTGTACCCAGTATAACAAAGCCGCGCGATAGATTCTATGTGCGGTCCTGTCAATGTGGCGATGATAAACTGAGGTACCCATGTATGAGCGTACCCAAATTAATCACTGCCATCACAATTAGGTTTCAATCATCATTGGGTGCATTTAGGTTGTCTCAATTTTAATAGGTTATGATGTAATGATAGCATGATCCAAGAGTGATTACCTCTTGCTGCAATAAAGAGCCTACTGTAACTTTGGTTGATATGTGGAGTGGTTGTGTTATATCAATTATGTAGTGAATTCAAGTACAACCCATGTTTAATGCAATGGTTTCTAGAGAGAGCGACGAACATTTTATGAACCTTGCGAATGTGCCACTTGCGCGGTATTAACTTAAACCTGGCGAAACCCAAAGCCAGCAATTGAATGCAATCTTGGGTTACCAAAAACTATAATAATATGATACACTAATAACCATTATGGAAAGTATTAAAGCAAGACCCATGATATATAGGATGCATTTCCCTGATCAGGTTTACATACCTTAATGATCAAACACAAGCTTCCCACACACTCTACGATACAATCCAAGACCATACCACACCTTGTCAAGACAAGAAAAGCTTAATTCTTCACCCAAGATTTAAGGTTATTTTTTAATACCAACAAAAGCATTGGTAAGAGCATGACTAGGGTAAAAACTGTAAGCCTCCATAGAAACGTAAACCATAACTCGACAACAAAAAAACCCAATACCAGTTTTTTTAAATACCCATATAAAGAAAACACCCAATGTCCTTTTTTTTAAGTACCAAGATAGTCAATAACAAAGGGTTCACCGAACATCAATTTTTGTAATGCCTGAGAAAAATGATAACAAAATCAAAATTTAGAAAACTATTTATAATACTAGAAAAGTTTGAGACCTCATTTGTTTCTAAAAAAAACATTATCTTGATAGAGAAAAATATCCAGTACCATTTTTTTAAATACCCATTTCAAGTGGCATCGAAATACCCAAACAACTAGTGGGCGGTAGGGCAGGCGATCCTCCATGGTGGCAGAGGGAAAGGGCATGTTTGCCACAGTGGTGTTTGGCTGGGGGTTCTTGGTGCCAAGTTGGCAGACTTGCATGATGGTTGGAGTTGGCTTGTCTTGTCGACAAGCTGGGTGTACGTTGCCAGACAAAATTTTCACTTGTTTCAATGTATTGAGATGATCATTTTAAATGGAAATGTGAGCTCCTGTCTTAGTGATGACATCTTGCACATTGAGTGGGAGTACAATTTGTGGTGGGTGGCGACACTTTGGAAGTATAGGTTTATTTAATACAAGCTCGGCTCAATTTTGGTCTTAATTTTTCTTTGAAATTGTGTGGTGGTTGTGGTTTTCTATGTCTCTCCTGTCGAATGTTTATGGTGAGGGACAGAGAATGGTGAAGAGCTCCAAATTTATCATTAGGGTTTTGGTGGTGAAATTTTCTTGGTTTGGGGCTGACACCCCAATCTCTTTGCGGTCGTTAGCAAGACATGCTTCTTTAAGGGAGGTTACAGACTAGAGATTGAAGCAAATTTTGGTGAATTATGATCTGTTGGTGCTCGCGACTGTGAAAATGGTGTTGGGTTCTAGTCATTTGGAGTGCAGGGAGTATGGGAGAGACAATTTGCATGTCTCTTCCCATTTCCTTGCCTCTCTTTTGGACAATCTGGAGCTAAAGGCGGAAGCAAAAAGGTTGCTGGTTAAATTGTTTAGGGTGGATTTGGTTGAAAATGTTGATGAGGTTCTTCATGTGGTGATAGAAGGTAGGGGATGTCTGAGGCCTTGCGACGTGGAAAGGGTGAGCTCAGAGGAGATGGTGAAAATATATCCCTTCCTTTTGGATTTGCAAGGATCGGGTCTGATGCGACATCGATTGATTGTAGTGGTCATGATTATCTTTCTCAAGAAGTTGTTCAGGCTAATGGCGGTTGGCAGTGTGGAGTGGAAGGTGGAATTTCAAGATTTCGCTATACTGAATAATTTTTTGTAAGGTGGTGAAGTCTTTTTTTTGGTTCGTTGTCACTTGTTCTAGTTTGTTTGGTTTTTGGTGGTTGTGTAAATGCCATTGAAGAGGTTTGGTTCGGTCTAATTTTGGTTGCCATGGATGCATAGATGCTTGTAATGTGGTTTGGTTTTGTTAATTGATTGGTTTCTCAGTGGTTGGTTAGATATTTAGAATGATTTTGTTAGTTGCTTTAAGGGCTAGTTTTTAATGGTTTTTCAATTTACCATCTTTCTTGCACGGTAGACGATTGTATTTCGTTTTCTAATATCAATAAAATACTATCTTATGTATAAAAAAAAAGAAATACCCAAACAACCAATAAAAAGGGTATCGAGCATCAATTTTTAAACATACCCAGATATCCAGTAACAAAATAGCCAACATCATAACAAATAGCCAAATAGTACTTCACGAAAACACCCAACATCAATTTTTTCAAATACCCTAAAAAAATTAAGAATGGTTTGCTTACCTCTGAGACAATTCACAACAAAAAGCTCAAAATCCTCAAGACATACTTCCAGGTGGGGAGTTGTCTAATAGAAGGATAGATTTGGCCACATTCTAGACCCATACCTTGAAGCACTACTGGCAGGAGATTCCTCCACTGGGAAATCCCTTCGATTATTGCTCAATATCTCCATATTCAAAACCCTTCAACCTCTGTTTGTTTTTCCAGACTATTTCTTCTAACTAAGCAGTAGTTAAAAATATGGGAAAATGGTGGTATTATATTGTTTGATTTTTGTTAGGAATATATATATATATATATGTATGTATAGGTGTCAGCTAAAGCCTAAATTGATGGCTAGGAAGATTTTCTCTTAAAAAACAAAGTTTGATGCAAAAAACTAGTCATTTATAGCCTTGTTGCAAAAAATGAGTAGAATTTAGTCATTTTTAGTTGTTGTGACTAAATTTTTTAGTCATGTAGTCATTTTTTTGGAAAATTCTACTAGTGTATAAAATCCTTGCAAAGCCTATGCAAGGTATATTTTTAGCATAATAAAGGAAATATATGGGTATGCTCACGGATTATGTAGAATCACTTAATATTTTTCAATGATTTATTGTTTTTTCTAAATGCATGTGTAGAGATTGGCTTACTTGCATGTTTTGAAAGGCATGGTCTTTTGTGGTGTTTTGATTAAGGTATCATCTCGGTTTTATTTATTCCATATTTTGTATGAATTAAGAGAGTTTTTTTCCCAAATAGATAAAGGAACCAATTTATTATTGGCTCCTTCTCCCCATCATGCTCTACATACTCAAAACAAATCAATATAAAGATCTTTTAATTTTATCCTTTCTAGTGTGTTCCAACTGCCATCTTTAAATGCATATAACAACATAAGGGGTTATCATAAAGCACATTATTAGATACCCATATTGTAGATTATCTTTCCTAGTAAGGTTCTTGACTTTGAATATTTCAAACCAACATATATGCACAAAATGTCAACCAAAATAAGGGTGCACTATGTAGTGGGTATGGTTTGTATCAAGATAAGTGTTGCTTTTATGGTGATATATGTTGCAACACTTATGAAACCCCTCCCTTGGTTTAGAAAATCTATAAGTGAAGGAGGTCTTACCCACTTCAATAATTAGTCTTGAGTTGCCCAACTTGCACATATGTTTTTGGTTATTCTTCCCAAGTTTGACACCCCTAGCACTTGAAAGACTATCTAGCCTTATGGATTTGGGAGCTATAACCCATATCACCAATAGTACATACACTATCTTCTATTTTGAGGACATGGTTGATACATGTGTGAGGCTAAAAGTCTCATTTTATTGAGAATTGAACACAAATACAATTATGGTGATGATTATGGTGTCATGGATATTCATGTACATTTGATCATTGACACAACATGATCATGTATGCAATTGATAGGACTGAGTTATAATATTGTATTAATTCATGATTATAGATAGTAGTGTATTTTATTTTTATGAGGTTTTAATTATCTCTTGGATGCTTAATTGGTTCGTTGACTATGATTACTCATCTATGAATTTGTGTGTAAAATTAGATCTAGAGTTGATTTGGTGTTTGAGTCATGAGAGAGTACAAGTTAAATATTTTTTGTTATCTTCATTTGTAGGTTACTAATCTAAGAAGATCATACTCTAATACCAAATTAAGGAAGCAAGGTTTTTGGAAATTCTTCCTAAGCTAATTTTCAAGAGGTTATTGTGTAAATTTTAGATCTTTATAAGTACATAAATAAGAAACACATTTATAACATAAATAAAATTAGACCACAACACAAGTGTACATGTGGAAAACCATTTTAGGAGAAAATTTCCACATTCCAAAGCATGGACCAATTATATTATTATCAAAAAAGGTTATGATACAATTGAAGGGACACACCCTTACAAAAACATCATCGACATACAACTTTAGAGACATTATAGTAGCATAACAATGCCTATAAATAAACAATCAAACATCTATATCAATTTCCCAATAAATAGGGTAATTAATTCATAAAATCATCAAATGGTAATATAAAAATATGAGCTAAAACCACCCAAGAATATGGCAACCAAATACCTAGTTAGAAAACTAACACCCAAATATCAAGATGAGCTCACAAGTTAAAATTAAAATATTCCTTTCACCTATTGTAAGCACATCATAATCCACTCAACACCTCAAGATTCCATTTTGACTTCATTATCTCCATATAAAGATGATTTATGATGTGTCATAACATGTTTCATAATTTGATCAACAAGTGTAACTCCCTCTTATAACTCCTTTTTGTGTCTTAATTTTTTTATATTTCCAATGTAGGAGGCCCAATTTTTTGAGGCCATAACTTCTTATTCATAACACATTTGGGCAATTTTTTTAAAAAAATTTAGATCTCAAAAATAGCTATGCAACATGGACTTGACTCCAAACAACCCAAAATTTTAATATTTCCCAAAAATGAAGTCTATAGATTTTTTTTCTATTTTATAGTCTAAAAATTGCATTGTTTAAATACTTAATATTAGGAGCAAGGTTGAGACACCTTTACTAAAACTTTAATCATATCTTTATCCTCTTTGAAATCTCTTAAAACTATAAACATTGATGCTATATCAGAATTCACATGATACATGCAATTAGTTGATAGAAAATCTTCCCCTAAAATCATTTGGATTAAATGAATAATAATGCCAGATTTCATCTTGAACACCTTTCTCAACATGAAATCTCAAATGAACATTAAAAATAAAATCTATTTTTTTACCAATCTCATATTTGAATCCAAAACTCAAAGATTGTTCTAAATTGCTAGAAAAAATAACAGTGAAGTAAGAAATTTTTTGTGATTGACATGCCACCTTCAATTATTATCAATAATTAATTCCAATTGTGTCACATTACTTGGCTCATCATAATTTCTTATGGTTCCATATATTTTACTCACTTCATAAGACACTATTTTATCAAACATGATTCATGTGTGTTGCCAAATCTTTCCTACCCCTAGCCTTAATGAGTGAATAGTAATCCTTGATCCATTTTTTATTATAATTATAAGGTGGACTCAAAGTTATTACAATTGTTAGCTTTCTTTCCACAATACATTTAGAATCCTTACCAATTGCATAGTTTTACATTCCATTGAAGTTGCCACAAAGAATAATAGGAACAAAAATTTATTACAACTCCAAATAACCTTCCATGAACAAGAGAGAATAAACAAAAAAATCTATATTTCCAAATAATAATACAAGCATACAATTGGATGCAAGATCCAAAATGTTGTAATGTACAAATGAAGCCTCGATTATAAAGGAAAATTGAGAGATAGGACAACATATGATTATGAAAAATCTCATAATCATATGGTGTGAGGCATAAAAAAGTGTTCCCTAAAAGTGATCTATATAAGATAAAAATCCTAGGTGTGAATAGGTCCTAGAAATGAACTAGTTAGGTGCTAAACCCTATTCACACAAATACCCGACTTAAGTGCAATTTTGGGAGGAACAAATAAATGCAAAAATGCAAAGACAGGTTCCAAAAATAAGCCCTAATAAGGTATCAATGTAAAAAATCTCTCACAAATAGAGAAATGGAGAAAAATCATAGGAAAAAAAATCCTCTCCAAAAGAGAGAATAAAATGTGAAGGAAGGGGGACTCGAGAAAATATCTCAAGGACAACTTCCTTCACTTGAAGCATCAATCATAATTGAAGACATCAAGATAATGTCAAAGGCTTAGTGAAGATGTTCACAACCTTCTCTTTAGTATGCAAGTACTCCAAACTGAGAACTCCATCCTAGATGAAATGTGAATGAAATTTTAATTATTGCACCAAAGTAGTGGGATGAATAGGATCAAACCTAAACTTGGTCATCAATCTTTGAAGCCAAAGAGTCACATAGTTTTCCTTACACCTTAATACTCATAATATATAAATGGTACTAAAATAATCATCTACTCCTTAAAATACCATACAACTATTCCATAACCAAGGAAAAAAACTAGAAGTGGAGATTTGATCATCAACATCACTAGCCTAGTCAAAGTTGGTGAAGTCGCCAATTTGAGAAGTTCTCGATGTATAGTGAATGTTAAAATGTAAGTGGCATGGGTATGCCTCAAGATACATTTTACTAATTTTGTGACTCTTGTGAGGCTCCTAAGAAAAAAATGGGACAATTCCTACTACAAAATAAATATAAGGGTGACTATGTGTCAAGTACAAAACACTACCAATCAAATAATACAAAGTATCATAAACTTTGGGAGTAGTGCAACTAGTAGATAGTACAAAACCTAACAAATAGTTAAATAATAAAAATAGTAGTGTTGTGTTGTTTTTGGATGATAATATTCCTACTAATATTAGCAAAATTTTCAAGGAGGAAAAATATAAAGAAGTGTTTAATGAAGAAGACGGGTTTCACAATTTGGGTCTAAGGAGGTCAAATAGGATCATGGCTATTATAAATCCCACCCCAATAATTAATATCGACATATGGGATTTAAGTGAGTCCAATGATAAGGAATATATTGATAGTATTTCTACTGGTGAGAGGGAGAATTCATAGGATTCTTATTCAGAGTAAGCCGTGTATGGGGAGATTGATTGGTCCAAGTATTTTTGAAGAAATGAATGAATCCTACATTAACAATGATTCTGGATTGAAAATCTAATAGATCCTTTGAAGGAGTTAAGGTATAACATTAAGAAGATCCCCTATTCCCTATATGATTTTAATGATAAAATCCCAACTTCCCTATAAGATATAATGGCCACTCTCAAAAATAAGAATTCATTCTCACTTGAGTAGAAGCTTTGCATCGAAAGTGAGAATGAATTCTTATCTTTGAACTTAATATTTTATATTTGAACTTATTGATTAAATATTAAATTACTTTGATTAATTTAAAATTAACTTTTTTATAAATGAAAATCAAAATTCAAATAATTAAATTATCAAATTTGATTTCAGTTTAAAGAATCATTTTATGTTATAGGTTTGTCATCCTGAATTTAATTCTGAAGAGTAAAGTTTCTCATAATGCAAACTATGGAAGTACTCCAAACCATGAATTGCAAGATTTTCCCAATTCATGGAATGCACTGTGCAGTTGTAAATCACAAAAGTTTTCCAATTCCCAAAGCACATTGTGTAGTTGCAAGTTAGAATTTTCTAAATTCTTGGAAGTGGTTGTTGCAAGTAACTGAATTATTTTGGATTCCTAAGTACGTCCTACCCCATAACCTAAAATGCATGCATGGAATTTAAGGAAATTATATGATGTGCATCTATGGAAGTTTAAACACTAGGACATATGTGGACGTATACAAAAGGACCAGGAGGACACAACTTTGGCAGATGAAAATAATTTTTTTTCAATCTTTGCAAACATCCAAATCAAAGATTTGGGTCATGGTGTGGACATCTATCAAAGTGGGTCTTTGTCAGATATTATGGTTTTAAGTGCCCTGGTAGATATGTATGAAAAAGTGGAACCACAACAGGTCACACAACTGTTTGATAAAAAGTGTTGCTCTACTTGTTGGGGGTGTAGGTAAGGAAGTTCCAACTATCTGAATTGATTACAAGGGAACTATTTATATTCCTCCAAATGTGCTAAGAGCAATATTTTACATGATAGATAAAGACAACTAGGAGCTTCTTCACCAAATGCCAAGACAAACCATCTTACCTTCACTGAGGTGCAATCAAATTTTCTGGGATGTAGGTCTTTTTCTCTGTAATAGAGCACAATATTAGATATTTTATATGATTAAATTTGATGCACTGATTGTTATCCTAGCAAGGAATTACTGAGTGTGACTAATTATTAAAATTTAATAGGATTTAAAATGTCATTTTGAGGTTATGGTCTCTTGACAATTAAATAATTTTTTGCAAAAGAATTTTGCCAGAGATGTGTCCTGATATTATTCAGAAAACCAAGGATGGAAGCTTGGATGTCATTAACACTTACGTGTTTTGGAATGTCCGCGGGGCCATGTAGTATCAGTACATGTGTAAAATGGAATTATGGGTGTCTCCCAATTTGATTGCATTCCTTCTTGGAATTCAGTTCTGAATGGACAACAATCCCTTCAAGACTCAGATGGAATGCTTCATTAAAAAATTATGGACATGATGAAGTAGGAACAACTCTTTTCCTACCAAGGGGGGCCTGTTATCTCATCTCAAATAGTAAATGACTATGGCAACGCTGCTGGACCATATGTAGAATGATATCGCTCATTTAAGTGTGAGTTGGCATACAAAACTATGAGTGATTTTTTGATACATTCGATGTAGGAATCACTAGACCAGTGAAATTGAGAGATGTCAATGGTAGGGACAAAGATTTGTCCTTACTTTAGTGGACGTATCAGATTGGATTGAAAGGTGAATAATTACAGTTTTATATGGGGAAGATCACTGCAACAACAGTAGATCTTCCTCGGAATCAACCTACGATATGATACAAGACTACTTATGATGCACCAAATGGAAATGATCCTATTGCATTAAAACTCTTGGGAATGGACAACAGAGTTTCTTGGGTCAATGGGTGGAGCATTGGATGATATTAGCTGTCCTACATTGCTCTTGCAAGTTGTTATATAATGAGTATAGAAGAGAGTATAGAGGAGTTTATGGTTTTGATGAATGTCGAACAAATTGTGGCCAACCATCTCAAAAATCTTTATCATGTTCCTCATTTTGGGCTCAACAACTAGGAATGTACTTGAGTTCTGTAAATAAGTGGGTAGAGATACTACTCAAATCTCGTTCATGACGAGGATTGTCATAAAAATTATGTTCCCATATATCAAAGACACATCTTTTACCCATGAATTTGTGATAATTAAGTGCAAAAAAAATGCTAAGAGAAGGAGAGATCAAATGAACAAGATTTAATCATATTGGAATCTTATGTTATTCAAGATGCTAGTTTATCTATTATTTCATTTGAGAGGACAAATTATATAAGTGTTTAGGTAGAAAAAGAAAATCTAGACTAATTAACAAATTAACCTAGATCAATCTTTTCCCTACCAAACATTGGAACACAAACCAATGAAGGTGTATGCTTCGCTAACATCCTCTGAGGAGAGCCAAACCGCCTAGGTCCTGTTCCCTTGTTGCAAAGAAGACAAATTGATAAAAATGTAATTTACTTAACCAATGAGACACAAACCCTAATCTAATTAAATGAACAATTGTACAGATAGATATAACAATTTACATAAAAATAAAACAGATTTGAAAGGGGTGACAAAGGCGAACCTATCACCAAACATTGGAGGATACTATCTACGATGCAGGAGTGCTATGCAAACACAAGCATGCCATGTTGGGGTCTAGAGTGTATTGTACGAACTTGGTGACTTTCTAGCAATTTTTGTAATGATCTCTATTGAGTCTTGCAGTCTTTTTTTCCTTGGATCTAAACTCGCACAGACACAAAGGAGAAAAAGGGGTTGTGGCTATATAGAAGTTTTCCTTAGTCAAACCTTCATTTTGGTATTCCTACCTCTACGAACAACCAAATTGATAGAAAAAAATAGTGTGTGCTTTGAATCTTAACTGTGTCTAAGATTGTGATGAGCATTGACACAAAATGGCAATTAAAACCCTACTCAAATGTGTTTGAGTGGGTTTCTATATGCCTCAAATAAGATAATGTAAGATCCAACCCAAGGGAAATGCTATGCTCAAGGGGAATAAATAAAAATAAGTCACTTCACCTCAATAAAGCAAGGTGATCAAAGTTTAAATGTGAGAACCAACTGAAATCATAGCCAATCATGATGAAGAGGTACAAGGTGATCATCAGTGAGTAACTCCAACTATTTTGCATCACTTGTGGAGCTTCAACCAAGGTAGCGAGATAAAATAGTAATATGTCTTGTTCACAATTTTAGAGCTGAATATTCATTTTGGTAGGGCTTCACTATAGTAGTTATCATACTGTCTTTGTTTGACAAACTACATGTTTTTATAGGGAGCAATAGAGTGACCTTAGGTGTAGGCCGACATGTCAAAATTTAAATTTAGGAATTTTTTTAGTGCACCACTATCAAAATCGAGGTCATGTCACTTAAGGAAGAGGATGAATCTTATAGGTGTCCTATTTGTTTATGTGAATTAGTGGGAATCTAGAGCATTGTGCTAGTGTACATGCACCACTAGTGTACATGCACCGCATGTGTGTTCAAGAAAGAACAACTAGTAAAGGTCATCTGACTTAAAACTCAACTCCAATTTTGTCACTGAACAATGTTTTGGGGCATAAGATCATCAGTAAAGTTTTAGGGTATCATCCAACATATCTCTTGAGTTGGAGGTAAGGCCAAGGCTAGAAATGGTCCTAAAATGGACTAGGGGAGTGGACACTAAAGCAAGTGCCTTTGAATAGAGCATGAAATTGTGCTTATGCCATCAAGGAGAAAAAATTATGATGGCATTGACATCCAAGATGGGTGCTAGCGTCCAAAGGGTACACTAGGGTTCCCTAAATGCGCTAACATATGGAATAAGAGCTAGGGTTCTAGGGAGGTACTAGCATCCTAGGTGTTGGCATCCTTAGATTTTTAGGTAAAACTTTGAATATGATTTAGTGTTGATTTCATGATGAGGATAAACTAATTATACTCTATTTGATGTGATTGTAGGTTCCTCTAGAGATGTAGGAGCATGCAGGTGACCATATGTACACATTGCTACATGTCCATGCCCAAACATTGACAATCGTAGAGGTTGGACATCTTAGAGATGTTGGTCTATGGTGGGTATATACTATGCCAACCATTTGATTTTATGATAGGATATTGATGGCACTCATGGAGTGTTGGGATACAAAAACCTCCACCTTCCATCTTCTGATGGGGGGGATGATAGTCACCTTAGAGGATGCGTATTGGATCCTATATCTTCCATTGTGAGGCGAGACCATGTGTAGATCGATAAGTATCGACCAACGAACTATATTCTAGTTTATCTTTGGTGTGCCATGCCCGAGGACAAAACCAAGCACATTTTCATGTGTTGGTTGCTACATGGTGTCACTGCCATCCCTATCATTTGCTGCATCATGGTTGCAACCATATTTCTTATGTTGGCACTAGATAGATGCGGATCACACCTTCATGGGGGCCTTGTGCATACCATCTAAGTGATGGTTAGCCAGATGACTATATTTGCTTAGAGGTAGGACATGTTGGGCCACTTGTATCATGACTCATGGTGCTATGTGCATTATGAGGCACATCGATTGATAACCTACACCCTCCTTTAGGTGTGGGAATTTGAGTACATCACATGTACATGCATGTGGCCAATGGGATTCCCAGTAGGTTCGATAAGGACTAATCCTCAAGCACATGCTTATGCCCTAAGGAGGCCATGATTTTTTTGAACTACTACATTGGTGAGTCATTTTTGATAGATTGAATCCCACAAATGTTTTATGGAGGACATATATGGATATGTAGCATTGCATGGATTATACCTATTAGATGGATAGGATGCAGTGGGATTGGCTCTTCTTCCACTACCTAGAGCATATAATCATGCCATTTATTATGATTGGGTGATGAGACAATTCAGTCATGTATAGGGGGTTCCTATTGCATAACCAACCTATGCATGCTTGACACACAATATGGTGAGACCTGGGGACATGAATAGGGCTACCACCATGAATTTTAAATTGAATGACCTTGATGATGAGGAGAAAGATATACTCTTTATGTCAGAGTCGATGACATGGGTGTAAGCCCAACATATACAACTTGGTGGAGCACTACTTGTCTTGCCCACATGTTTCTCATGGACCTCCCCATTGACAACCTATGGCCATGGGAACATTAGTGCAAGGAGTCAAGATAGAAGGAGGGAGATGACAATGAATCTATTAATGATGATGATGGGGATCAACTGATGCTAGCAGCAAGAGGATAACGAGGGCAAAGGGAGGAGGCTAGTGATACCATCTAGGAGAGGCCTAGGTCTCAACCTTGCATGGAATGAGCACAACCTACCATCATTAGAATGTTGATTTGGCATGAGCGTGGGGAGTCAAGAAGAGGTGTTGCTTTAGTGCCCCTAACACCATAGGTGACTCCAAGCATAGTCATAGATACTAACCCCATGGATCCCCATTGACAAGATAACTATCCAACTGAGAAGTTTATTTTATTGTTTTGATTTTTTGATAGAGTAGAACACTAGATGTTGCATTTGATGTCAATTTTAATATATACAATGATATGTATGATATAGTGTTTTTTTTCATTTTTACAATTGGCATCAAGGAATGGCTTGACTTTATAGGTCAGGTCATGGTAGGGATGCCCCCGATCGTGTAGACTTAACAATTGGTGCAACCTAGTTATAAGCCTCAATAGACTATGAGACCACATGTAGATATCTTTGAGCCTGCAGCATAGTTGAGAGACACATACGAGGAGAGACTGGTGGAGCTTAGTCAGGTCATGGCTTAGAGAGATCATTCTTTGAGGGACCTTCAAGTGGCTAGTGTAGCACTAACACCCATATATGCCAAGGTGGAGATGGAAGAGCTTAGGGGCCTGCAAGCACAAAGTGAATCTAGGAGCCACCTGTGATCAAAAACCTCATAGAAATAGCCATCCATCACTCAACCACCACTAGGAATTGAGGGATTTGGTAACCATGGTCTTGTAGAGTAATGAGACCATTATATGTTGTATCATTATGACATGCCACTTTTCTTATGGTGGTGGTTTTTGTTGTAAATCATGTATGCCATTTGTATATGGATATATGAGAATTTTGATATTTTGGTCGATATTTGTGTTGTGATATAATTAAAACAATGTAATGTATTTTTTAATTAAATATAATAAATATATAATTAAATGTGGTAATTGATATGTACGGGTTAGTTAAATACAATTATGATTTAGTTAAACACCCTAATGATATTGTTTAATAAATTCTACAATGATCTAATTAATACATGTATTGGTGATATGTTACTAAATTGGACGAATCATGTGACATAATTAAACAAATTTATTAAAATTTATTAATTAAATATAACAAGTGATTGCCTAGTGTACACACATGTTGCAAATTTAAATGCACTTGTGATCTAACTAAACAATGTAATGATATTATTTAATTAAATGCCACAATGATCTAATTAACATAGTACAAAAATGACTAAAGTGTATACTCACAAAAAGTAATTCTCAATACTAAGAAAACTACTTGCATAATCCAAGACACATATGTCATGAATGAAGTAACATATACTACATAGATAAGAATATTAACCATCTAATATAACATACTTTAAAGAAATACCAACATACCTTTTAGAAATGAAATGAAAGAAAATAAATTAAGCATACAATCTACATAGATTTATAGAATTAATAGGTTTTTTGAGAGGCATACTATTTGTCGTAGATAATCTAGATACACCTAATCCATAAACTGTAGTGATGGTGTAAGGTTCTAACTAGTTTGGGCTGAATTTCCCTTTTTCACTTGGAGGAACATTCATATTGAGTTGATTTTCATAGAGCACCAAGCCACCAACTATGAATGACTGATGAATGACATGCTCATCATTATTACATTGAATGTTCTTTTGATGATCTTGGAGATGTTCAAGAGAATGTATGTGCTATTCATTGAGCATCTTACGTTTTTGAAGTCATTGTTCCATATAAAAATTTTCATTGAGAATTTTATTGAGAGAAATTCATAATGGAATATCTAACTCCAATGGCATGATTGCATTGGCACCATACGCAAGATTGTACAAGGTGGTAACCATAACTATATGAACACTTGTTTAGTAAGCCCATAATGCATAAGAATATTGAATTTTCCAATCCTTTCCATTTTTATTAAAATTCTTTTAAAGGTTTTGCTCAATTTTTTTATTAGAAGCTTCTTCTTGGCCATTGATTGAGGATAATATGGTGTGGAGAAGTGGTTTTGGATGTAAAATTTCTCAAAGAACATCTTCACCTATTTTTCTTAAATGATGAGCAATTATCAGAAACCAAAGCAGAAGGAAGAGCAAATTGAGAAATGATATTATTGAGAAGAAAAAAATAGATCACTTTAGTAGTTGTGAATCGAAGTGGTACTGATTCAACCCATTTCATGAAGTAATAAGTAGTTATGAGAATAAAAGTATGTCCTTGAGAAGGAGGAGAAATTTTTCTAATAAGATCCAAGCCCCATAAAAAAAAATGGCTAATGGGAGACTTGTGCACAAAGTTCTTGGGAAAGAGCTTGAATCAAGTTGTTATGCTGTTGACATTGAGGACAAAGTGGTCAGTTAATTCTTGACCTTTAATTGCTTTTTGGGGAACAAATTGAAGGTCAAATTCCATTAACATCACCCACTTAGCAAGACATCTTGAGAGATAAATTTTAGAAAAGAGACGCTTTAATGGATCCAATTTTATAATGACATGCATTTCAGCATTAAGAAGATAGTGTCTCAACTTATGCACTGTAAATAAAAGAGGCAGAAATTGTTTCTTGATTGCAGAATCTTGAACTTCATAATTGAGTAAAGTGTTTCTGGTATAGTATACAATATGCTATTTACCATCCTCATCATGTTGTTCTAATAGTGTTGCAAGAGCATTAGACGAAGAAGTATAAAGAAGGAAAGGACGTCTAGAGATAAGTAGTTGTAAGATGAGAGGATTAGTTAAATATTGCTTTAGATCATCAAAATAATTTTGAAAATCCTCATTCCAATTGAAATAGGAATCCTTCTTAAGAATCTGAGTGAAAGGGAGAGTATGATTTTCGAGTTTGAGACAAAATGGTGAATAGCTTGAATCTTTCCCTATGAACTATGAAGTTGAGAAATATTTTTTTAGAGGTGGCACGTTGACTATAGCATCAAATTTCTTTGTTTCCACCTCAATACCATGATGTGAAACAATTAACCCTAATAACTTGCCATTGTTGACACCAAAAACATATTTATGGGGGTTCAAGCATGATCTGTATAGGATCTAGACTAAATTGTATAATTGAATGCTTAAATTTTACAATGATTATTCCAAGTTAATTAGAAAAAAATTAACTCATGGAAATAATTACAATAATTAAAATGACAAGGTGATAACAACAGAATGAAAGAAAGTGAGAAAAAAAAAGAGAGAGATGCAAATAGAGTTTGATTACGGAGTTCACCACAAACGTGACTACGTCTCCGAGTCGGCTCCAATAGAGAATGACCGATTCGATTAATCTTCGAAATTCAGTTACAAATGCACCAAGACCATTCCTTCGAGCACTTCGGCAGCGTAACAAAACTCTAACATACAAGAATGGCTCAAAAATCTTCTTTCTTCGTATCACCCAACACCTGTTTCTCTCAACTTGAAAAATCTGAGTTTCACATCAAAATCACTTAACTCAACTCTCACCCTTACTTCCCTTTTATACAAAAATATTACTCAATTTGGCTCATAACCAAATGATTTACAAATATTTCCCCATATCTCCTAAAAACAATTTAATCTCCCAAATTTACAAAGAAATCTTTAAAAATAAATTTAAGCCCTTCATTTTATTCCCATCGGGCTTTTATTGTTTTATTAGTTTTGAACCAACCCTATGAAAGGATTATTGTTTTGAATATTGGAGGGTTTGTTTATATTTTAAAGCATTCAGTTGAGATCCACTCAACAAAACCAACTGATGCCAAATACATTTCAAACCCGTCGAATGGCTCAGTGGTAGTTTGAGTTTTGGTTGCCGGCCGGTTTGGGGTTCAAAACCCATCGGCCAACTTTTCCCAAAGGATAGCAACTGCTTACTAATCAAAACAAAACCACCTCCATATTAAGTTAAATATGGACTGTTTGGTGCAACGACCCACCGGGAGATTCGCAGACAGATGGTGGGGGGTTCAAATCCCCCCAACACCTTTTTTTTAAAACAAACCAACATTTCCATCAACCAGAGGAAGAAAGAGGAGAGGCCATGTGTCACACTAGGAGGGTGCCATGTGGCAGGCTCAGATTGGCTGTCAGATGACGTGGCTACTGACAGCGATAGTGATGTGTCCACCAACAGAGAGAATGATGTGGCACTGACTGTGTTGATGATTGTACGTACAGATGCCATGTGTCGATTGCCGATTGGTTTCGTACAATGCTGACATGGGTGCCATGTGGTGGATTATGACTGGTCCATTTACTATCCATATAGTATGGAATGCTGACATCAACATCTATATGGTCCACCTCAAAAGTCAACTGAAAGCTTTGATCGTTGATAACTCTTGCGTATGATGTCGGATTTCGATGAAACAAACACCATCGGAATCATCTCGATGAGCTCTTCGTGATGATGAAGTTTCATCAATTTTTGAGATAATCATTTTTTCCACTTCCTAAACACCCCCTGATCCTAGTTTGACCCAAGGTTTGACTAGCCATAACTTGTGCAAACGGACTGCTTTTCACTCCGTTCAAGTTGTGTTGGAATCAGAACACTGAGATATTTCTGATGGTGCTAAAATCTAGAGATTTGGAGACACTTCAATTTCCACTAAAAATATCCACCGGATCAAGCCTCCCCACTGAAGACCTTTTGGACCTCCAAAAGTGGCATTTACTCTGACATTAAGGACTTGGCCTCCCACTTGTCTTGTATCCTCTGTACATTTGAATACCTAGCTCACAAGCATAATCAAGACTACAAAAATATTGTTGAACATAAACATTATTCTATCACTTCCATAAGCATCTACATCAACTGTCGTAGCCACTAACCAACAAAAATTGACTAGCATCAAGTTGAACAATAATGCAGAAATGAAAGAGAATAAATCAACAAGATATCAATCCTTTACAACATGAACATTTTTACCCAAGGAACCATCAATGCTTTCAAGCATCATTTTCTCATGCTATACTGCAAGTGCATCCTGCAACATTTGACCCTGGTTAGCTACTCCAAGTTCAAGTTTAGAACCACCTGTACTGACAGACATAAGAGTTAACTCTTTACTTGCATTAATTACCCTCTTTAACTGTCATGAGTTTGCAAAAGAATGATCAATCTTAATCCTGTGAGAATGTACAATATACTGTATGCCATCTTTAAACAAGTGATAATGATTCTTTTCCCTGTAGAAAATTGCTTTTTGATCATATAAATAAGGGCTACCAAGCACTATCCCACAGATATCCAGTGGAACCACATCAAACTGTACTTCATCCACAAATTTACTACTTATTGTGAACCTTAAAATGCATTGTTTTGTTACTTGTAACTTATCATTTTCACAAATGCAGCCTAGTGGATAAGGTTTCTTATGTTGTGTAGTTTTCAATCCCAAGTTTCTTACAACACTTTATGAAATCAAATTAACCTGAGATCCACTATCTATGAGTGCATCAATTTTACTGTTCTTAGCAACAACCCTTAAATGAAACAACTCATTCTTTTTCTTATCTTCAGAGAAATCATTAACTGTAGAAGTAGAAACACAACTAGCAATAGAAACACTAGAAATAGGAGCTTTACCTTTTAGACCCATAGCTGTTATCTTAGTCTCATCATTTGAATTTGAACCAAGATCCATAACAACATTTGCGGCTTTCTCCTTACCTTTTTGTTTCTGATTACGTTTTTGAGCCCACTTAGGCCTCAGTTCAGGATGCAACTTCCAACAATGTTCTTCATCATGACCCTTCCTATCACAATGAGAACAAGAAAGATTTTCATCCTTCTTAACTGTAGTTGTCTTCTATTGGTGTAATTAAATGTCTTGTACCTTGTCCTAGGTCATGATTACACCTTAGTTAAGTTTACTTAGGGACCACATAGGAGGTTGTTGGAGATTTTCCACCTTTGGTGGACTTGATATGTCATTACCACATCACTTCCACCTTTTGTGGACATATCATGTGATTATCTTTCCACCTTTTGTGGTGATTATCACATTATCACCTTTCCACTTTAGGTGGGGTGATAACTTTTCATAGTTGTCTCTTGTCATAAGATTACGACACTTGTCATAATCTTATGCCCTTCTATGTTCTCACCTTGGCTATATATCCAAGGGGTCTCCTATGTACTATTTGCTCATTACATTCTATCATATTGACAGAATACAGTTTATTCTTGTCATCTTGTTCTATCTCTCTTATGCTTGTGCTTTCTATTAGGCCTCTAGATCTTGGGTGGCTACCTTCATAGCCAATTCTTACATGGTATCAGAGCTTTGGAGAGATTTTTGGAGGGTTCCATTTTTGGCCTTGTGTTGCAGGTGCATTTTGGGAGCTTGTTGCATCAGATCTAAGCTTGCCATTGCATCTGGAGTGTCTGAGATAGTCAGATTTTCCTTTTGTTTCGTCTCAGTTGGACATTGGAGGCCAAATCTGCAAAGGGTTGAAGATCAAAGGTGGTTGTCAGATTCAGGAGGTAGCTACCACTTTGGTGCATTTTTAGCTGAAAAGGACCTTGCCATCGTACTCAGAAGGGACAAAAACCCATAAATCGACTGCCAATTCGTCCAAATCGGAGCAAGTTGTCCGCCGAGGCAAAAAAATTTTGCTGGCCGAACCGTACGGCCCAACCATTATTACGCTAGTACGATTTATTTATTTCAAAAAAAAAATTATTTTTCTGCGAATTATTTTTATTAAAAAAAAAAAAATCATTGTAATTTTTATTCGCAGTTTATATTTTGTATAAAGTTTTTTTTTAAAATAAAAAAAAATATAGTACAGACTGCGGACTGTACAGTCCGCAGAACTGTACCTTCATACCTGCGGCGGGCCCTGCTAGACCGTGGCCCAACCGGCATCTGGCAGGAAAATTCTGCCGGGCGGCGAATATCCGCCCATTTTTTGTCAACGCAGAATTTCCCGGCATATTTTTCCGGCGACATTTTCCGGCGAAGAGCGACGGTGAGGGCGACGGTCAAATGGCCGTCAAATTTAACCCAGTGAATTGATGACGTCAGCCCTATGTCAGCAATTTTTGAAAATTTTAGACCCCCTCACGGATTGAGTTTTTGATTTTGCAGTTCATCTTCAAAGGCTCATATCTTGGTCATTTTGAGGCCTTTTTTGGTGCAATTTTTTTTTATTTGGGCTATTTTTTTGTGTACATCACAATGGTGAAGTTATTTTCTAGTTTTGGTACATGCATTTTCCAAAAAAATGGATTTGTCTCAGATCTTGCTCGATTGTCACCATTTTTACAAATTTCGAGGTTCCGTTCAGGCTCATACGAACTCCTTTTCAGGTGCCATTTTTTTTTAAAGTGCATGATTTTTTTCTGAACTTCATAGTGGTGCTATCAGTTTGTAGTAATTGTGATCAAAAATTTTACTTTCAACACTTGCTCATTTTTGGCCTATTTTGGGCATTTGTAAAGATAAGATCTCAGTTTGTTCTTTTGTATCAGTAATTTGAGTCTGTTGTAGCCTACTTAAGGCTGTTGTAAAACATTGAAAATCAAAAGCCCACTTTGCTTGGCTTGCAAGTGGCCATTGTACATGCACTAATTATAAAGTGCCAAATCATCTTTTTTTGGGGGGGGGGTTCTTTGATTGAGTGAATTTTGGGGGGTGTCTTGAGTGATTGTGCCTCTCTCTCTATCTTGTTCTCTTTCATTTTGCTGCCATGGGTTCTCCTAAGTTTCCCTTGTTAACTCCACATAATTATGCTTCTTGGAAAATTGATGCATGGAGTAAGTTAATGGAAAAAGGATTAACTCATTATATTGATGGAACTGTTGTTGCACCATCTAATCCTAAAGCTGATCCTGCTGCTCATTTGGATTGGCTCACTAAAAATACTATGGCTCTTTGAATATTAAGAAAATATGTATCAAAAGATCTAATATTTCAAATTGATAAGTGTAAAACAATTAAAGAAGCTTGGGAAAAGTTTGGTCAATTGTATGGCCAAGTTGATGAGATTAAAGGTTATTAGCTTGACAATGATCTCACAATGTTAGATCCCAAGAATTTTGATACAATCCAAGACTATGTCACTAAGGAAAATGAGGTAAGAGCACATCTTAAGGATTGTGGCATTGATAAGAAGGATGCACAGTTGGTCTACAATTTGTTGGGAAAACTTCCATCAGAATATGCAGCATTTATTTCTAGCTTCCAAACCCATCGCTTGACAGTAGGTAGTTCTTTCACTATGCCTACATTTGATGCTTTTACAGAAATGTTGATGTTAGAGCAAGCAAAGTTGGTAAGCATGGGGATTCTCAAGTCTTCAAAGTCCAAGGCTTTGGTGGCTAATCAAGGGAATCAAGGGACTCAAGGAAAGGGTTACAATAAGAAGCAGAAGCAATCTTCACAAGGAGAGAACCAACAATCTACTCCTCCACAACAAAGCTCAACTTCATCTTCTTCAAAGAAGTACAATAATTCAAGCAAGAGGGAGCAACCAACATGTGCATATCGCAAAAGGTTTGGTCATGAGGAGCATTGTTGTCATGTTAAGCAAATTGATGAGTTGAAAAACATCCTTAAGAAGAACAACATCAACTTGCCAGTTGCATATCAAGAGAAGGAATCATCTCCTTCCACTTCTTCTAAGGGAAAAGGGACAACTCTCATGGCAACAACATCAAGCTCTTCTCCTTCTTCTACATCATCTCAACATGAGAAACATAAGGGGCAAGCATTTCTTGCAGTTGCAGATTCCAATTCAGATAGGTGGATCCTTGATTCAGGAGCTTCGCATCATATGACTTCATCCAAGGATATGTACTCTTCATTTGATTCTTGTTCATCACCACCCATTTTGATGGCCAAGAACACTTCTTTGGCAGTTTGTGGGAAGGGTTCTATTGACGTTGAAGGTGGAGCATTCAATGATGTTCTATGTGTACCTACTTTGTCAAGGAACATTCTTTCCATCTATCAGATTACACATAGTGGTTCAGGAAAGAGTGTAGAGTTCACACCAGATTCTGTCATTGTTCAGGATTTGCATAGCAGGGCTCTTGTTGCAGTTGGAAAGGTTGATGATCGTTCTCGGTTCTACACCTTCTCATATTTTGCTCCTATTGATGATTCGGTTCACCCTAGTGTGGACACACTTGACGAGATTGAGTATGGTTACTTGAATCTTGGAGTGCTTTCTACTCCTGAGGTTCTTGAGCCTATTGTTGATACTCCATCTCCCACATTGACTAATGTACCTGATGATACTTGTGTTCCGATAGTTTCAGTACCTTGTGATTCAGTGCAACAGTGCATACCTTGTCTTCCAGCAACAGCTTCATGGGATGACTACTTAACAAACATTAGCAGTTTGTTTGTGGAATCCTACATTGCAGATTTGGGAGACACACTTGATTACTTACATCTTCTCTTTGATGAAGGTGATTCTTCTTCAGTTGTTGCGAGGGAACACTCTGACCCTCCTCTACATGATCAGTCTCTTGAGGTTGATGTGATTGTGGATGCATCTTTACAGTAGTTGGAGGAGGCCACTTTCTCTTTTGAGGAGACATTGTCTTTGGAGTATGTTCAACCTACATCCTTGCTAGATCTTGAGTTGTCTTTTTCAGCGGGTTTCTCACAGATTCCAGGAGGTGACTACATTGCAACTTCACATGGTTTGGGGAAGGCATCTTTCGGCATCGACACAGGGACACTTGAGCAGATTTCAGAGACTTCTTACATTTTGAGGGTTCTTCCTTCTTCACTTGTGGATTGGGGAGACTTCATTCATACACCTATGGTATTGTTTCTTCCCAAGGGGAGGAACGTTGTTTGACAGTTTTGGAGCAGCTTCTTCATTCCTTCTCAAGCATCTTCCATGGGTGATCATTGTACATTGAAGGGGGGCTACCTTGTCTCTCTTCTTCTCTTGTATGGGGGGGACTTTTTCCTCACATGGGGTTTTTTCCTTCTCATGCCATGTTCATAGCTTTTTGTATCTCATCTCTCTTTTGGGGGGTAGTTTTTTCCCATTGGGTTTTTCTATCTTTACTCCACTTGTGAGAGATTTCATTGCATTTGTACATGGGTACCTAACATGGCCTAGTAGCCGAGACCCATCTTGCATTGTTTTCATTTGTGTACATTCTCCCTAAGTTGCACTTAAGGGGGGGTGTTGGTGTAATTAAATGTCTTGTACCTTGTCCTAGGTCATGATTACACCTTAGTTAAGTTTACTTAGGGACCACATAGGAGGTTGTTGGAGATTTTCCACCTTTGGTGGACTTGACATGTCATTACCACATCACTTCCACCTTTTGTGGACATATCATGTGATTATCTTTCCACCTTTTGTGGTGATTATCACATTATCACCTTTCCACTTTAGGTGGAGTGATAACTTTTCATAGTTGTCTCTTGTCATAAGATTACGACACTTGTCATAATCTTATGCCCTTCTATGTTCTCACCTTGGCTATATATCCAAGGGGTCTCCTATGTACTATTTTCTCATTACATTCTATCATATTGACAGAATACAGTTTATTCTTGTCATCTTGTTCTATCTCTCTTATGCTTGTGCTTTCTATTAGGCCTCTAGATCTTGGGTGGCTACCTTCATAGCCAATTCTTACATCTTCTTTCCTTTCCCTATCTCTACAACCTTAGAAGATTTCTTTACATCATTATCAAGCTTATCAATAAAAGATCCTTTACCCCTTAACTCTAAGTGGGTAGCTTGGAAACAAACTTCATCCAAGTTACAAGGATTCAAAACCAAAATAGAATGCCTAAGGTAGAAATGCAGACCTCCTATGTACTTCAACAAAGTGTCTTGGGTGTACAAAGGAACATTCAAAGCAATAGCCCTTTTCTTGAATTCATGGGTGTACTCTTGGACAGTTTGACCTTTCCCTTGCCTAAACCTTTGCTAGTCCATCATTAACTGTTGCATATGGCCTAAGGGATAGAATTGCTTTTTAAGAGCATTAATAAATTTTTTTCAAGTTAAACTAACTCTACCATGTTGTGAAACTTTTTCCTTAGACTTACTCTCCCACCAGGTTAAAGTTGTACCTCCTAATTGAAGAGTAGCTAATTGGATCCTGTCAACATCATCTAATAGGTTATGAACTCTACAGTAGACTTCAACTTGTTGAATCCAATCATCCAATTTTTTAGCATTAAGTTCACCACAATACTTTGGTAAATCAAATTTTACATCCAATTTAATTTTAGGTTTATGCCCACTCTTGAAAGTATTAAAAAAATTAGAATGAGGAGAAGATGGAGAAGAAGGAGAAGAGGGAGGAGAAGAAGAAAAAGGGTGATCTAGTTGCTTGCCACCATCTCCATGTTGTTTCTCTTTCTTGTCTTCACGAACATCTTCCTTCGACGAACCTCCTTCACGATCCTTCCGCTCTTGTCTCTCTTGAAAAAGAATGTCCACCTCAGCCTTCATCTCGAGGAATGCTCTTCGAAATTCCTGCTCACTGATTTCTTTAGGAACCTCCATTCGAGACGAAAAATTTCTTCACTTCCTGATCTCAGGATCAAAGTCTTTGAGCTTGCCTTCACCCTTCTGAATCCTGTATCTCATTAGCATTCAAGAAAACAACTACAATTATAGTCAACTGAGCTCTGATGCCACTTGATCTATATAGGATCTAGACTAAATTGCAAAATTGAATGCTTAACTTTTACAATGATTATTCCAAGTTAATTAGAACAAAATTAACTCATGGAAATAATTACAATAATTAAAATGACAAGGTGATAACCACAGAATGAAAGAAAGTGAGAAAAAAAGAGAGAGATGCAAACAGAGTTTGATTACGGAGTTCACCACAAATGTGAAAACTCCGAGTTGGCTCCAATAGAGAACGACCGATCCGATTAATCTCTGAAATTCAGTTACAAATGCACCAAGACCATTCCTTCGAGCACTTCGGCAGCATAACAAAACTCTAACATACAAGAATGCCTCAAAAATCTCCTTTCTTCGTATCACCCAACACCTGTTTCTCTCAACTTGAAAAATCTGAGTTTCACATCAAAATCACTTAATTCAACTCTCACCCTTACATCCCTTTTATACAAAAATATTACTCAATTTGGCTCATAACCAAATGATTTACAAATATTTCCCCATATCTCCTAAAAACAATTTAATCTCCCAAATTTACAAAGAAATCTTTAAAAATAAATTTAAGCCCTTCATTTTATTCCCATCGGGCTTTTATTGTTTTATTAGTTTTGAACTAACCCTATGAAAGGATTATTGTTTTGAATATTGGAGGGTTTGTTTATATTTTAAAGCATTTGGTTGAGATCCACTCAACAAAACCAACCGATGCCAAATACATTTCAAACCCGTCGAATGGCTCAGTGGTAGTTTGAGTTTTGGTTGCCGGCCGGTTCGGGGTTCAAAACCCGACGGCCAACTTTTCCCAAAGGATAGCAACTGCTTACTAATCAAAACAAAACCACCTCCATATTAAGTAAAATATAGACTGTTTAGTGAAACGGCTTCCCGGGAGATTCGCGGACGGATGGTGGGGGATTCAAATCCCCCCAACACCTTTTTTTTTAAAAAAAAACCAACATTTCCATCAACCAGAGGAAGAAAGAGGAGAGGCCATGTGTCGCACCAGGAGGGTGCCACGTGGAAGGCTCACATTGGCTGTAAGATGATGTGGCTGCTGACAGCGATAGTGACGTGTTCGCCAATGGAGAGAATGACGTGGCACTGACTGTGTTGATGATTGTACATACGGATGCCACGTGTTGATTACCGATTGGTTTTGTACAATGCTGATATGGGTGCCACGTGGTGGATTATGACTGGTCCATTTACTGTCTGTACAATACGGAATGCTAACGTCAGCATCCATACAGTCCACCTCAAAAGTCAACTGAAAGCTTTGACTACTGATAACTCTCGCGTACGATGTCGGATTTTGATGAAATGAACACCATTAGAATCATCTCAACGAGCTCTTCGCGATGACGCTGGTTCTATCAATTTCTAAGATGATCATTTTTACCACTTCCTAGACACCCCCTGATTCCAGTTTGACCCAAGGTTTGACTAGCCATAACTTGTGCAAACAGACTCCTTTTCGCTCTGTTCAAGTTGTGTTGGAATCAGAACACTGAGATCTTTCTGATGGTGCTGAAATCTAGAGATTTGGAGACACTTTAATTTCCACTAAAAATATCCACCAGATCAGAGCATATGTTGCATTTATAATTTTGTTTAAGAATTTGATGGGGGATTTTGATGTGATCTTGATGCAAGAAAAATTTAGTTAGAATGTCATCAGCATAGTCCTCCAAAATGTTGTGAATGAAGTAATGAAATATGAGTGTCATAGCACATTGGCATGCCACACCAACATTCTTTAGTCCAAAAGGCATGACCACCCAACAAAATGTTTAAGGTATAATAAAAGTTGTTTTATATTGATCTTGAGGATTTATTAAAAAAATGATTATACCCATAGAAGCCATCCATAAAGGATAGTAAGGCATGGCCAACAGTGGAATCAATAATCATGTCGATGTTAGGAAGAGGAAAATCATCTTTTAGAAAATCTTTATTGAGATCACAAAAATCAATGCACATCTAAATACTATTGTCAAGTTTAGCGACATTGACTATATTTAATATCCAATGATAATAGTCAATAAGGTGGATAAAGATAGCTTGTAGAAGCTTCTTAATCTCAGCCTTGACTAACAATGCCACCTTAGGATTCATATTTCATATCTTTTGTCTTATTGGTTTGGAATCAAAATGCAATACACTATTATGTGTCACAATCTGTGGATCAATACCAGGCACATATGAATATGGCCAAGTGAAGAGATTAGGAAATTCATGTAGAAGGGTCAAATTTCATGTTGTTCATCAAGATCTAGGAACTTTCCAATTGGGATAACCTTTTCATAGTTAGAAAAATCCATCGAGACATCTACAATATCTCCAAGAAGGAGAGTACTATGGTATGGGACATTGGGTGGATGAGGGAATCACTAAGGCATATCTTGGAAAATTGAGGTATCATTTGATAAAAATACATTTTTTCTAAAGTATGCCTCAACATTTAAATAATAAGGGAATACACGATCATGATGATATCAGGGCAAGTGCTCATAGAGTCCTATGAATTTATCCAAGGACTCATATATTGAGAAGATATCAAATGAAGGTGTGCTAGAAGTAGAAATTTTTTTCTATCATATTAGGATAAATTACGTTAAGTGATGATGTAGAATATTTTTGAGATGTGGAATCATATTTATGTTGAGATGGGGTCAATGAGAAGCTTTTATGGACTTCAAAGGATGGTAACAAAGACTAGTTGTGGAATCATGTGGATTAGGTTCTAAGGAGATCTTGATACCTTGCTCATTTAAACCACAACCATTTCCTATGTACCCAAATTGAGACAATATTTTGAAACCATGACCAAAAAGGGATACCATTTCTATTGAAGATGGTGGATCACCAATAGTGACATCATCTAAAGTGGAAGTATAACAGGCATAAATTTTCAAAGTAGGAGTTGTATTATTGACCTTAGATATTATATATAGAAGAATGAAAATATTGTGTAGACACCACCAAAATAACCTTCAAGGTCTCATACTTTGATGGTGATATTTTATATTCTCCAACAAAGGATGGTGTAAAATCCAATGAACCCCAACAATCACCAAAGAGCACACTCATAGGTGATTTACAATCAATGGCATTATTATCATTGAAAAGTAGTGGTTCAACTTTTGAAGGTGGAATCAAAGAGATTTAGAAAAATGAGGTTGATATGTGGCTTCTTCTTGCAAGATTTTTTTTGGATTTGGATCAACCTCAAGCGTATAGATCTTGTTATTGTAGAAAAACTTTATTGTATGCTAAAGAGTAGATGATACTACCCCCATGGAATGAATGCACTATCTACCAAGAAGAAGACTGTACAAAAGAGACTCAAACATGACATGGATAAGGGTAGGAAAATTCACTAGTCCTACCTCAACTAGTAGTGTTATTGTATCTAATGATTGTTTAAAAACATTATTAAAGCCATGAATATAAAGAGTATCAAGATTTATGAGAGACATACCTACACCAATATTACATAACAGGTCAATGCTACAAACATTAAAGCTTGAATAACTAGAATCATGAGAGGATCATGTTGTCACTAAATCTTAAAAGAAGGTAACTCGTGTTGGTGGAATAAAATATCTAAATTATTTGCATTTATACAATATAACAAGGTTGCTACATCATTTGGTCTAATAGAAGGTGGTACAACTATCTTTTGCAAGGCCTCCTAGAGCATCTCGTGGTATGTTGGAAAAAATTGTATCAATTCCCAAAGTGAGATATTAGTAGGACTAGCACAAAGCTACTCAAAAATATCACACCCTTCACCAACATATTGAGGAAGTGGAATAGAATTTAGAACAATTAGTGTTTGTTTGGGATGTTTGTTGTTTCGAGTATTCTATGTGTGAGCAAGTGCATGATAATGAGGTCACCACAACACATTATGATCAAGATTATTGTTTTGAGTAATTTTTTTTTCAAATTTTAGAATGTATCCAAGAGATCGAGGTGGATTTGGAACACCTTGAACAATGAGAATAAGATTAGATCATGGTTGAGGAACATTAGAATGAAGGTGAATAACAATTTTTGGTTTCATCGCTTCAATTGTATTAATTTATCTTTGATAAAGAGATGTTTTATGGGACATAGAGAATGATTCCTTTGAGATGAAGTCATTGATGGCTTCATCTAACATATCAAAATCATCACTGCTAAATGACTTGCAAAATGCATTAAAATCTTATAGAAATAGATCTAACATAATTAGATAATCTTACTTTCTCCAAGATGATGAAGATAGAAGAGAGAAGGAGAGATAGGATAAGTAGAAGAAAATTCATGACAAGATAGTAAATTCTAATTTAGGGATATAAGAATTTTTTTCTGTTTTAGTTTTCTAATCTAAAAGAAATGAAAGTTTTGAATTTTCTCCTTAATAAAAATGTATGGTAGGATATATTACATCAATTCCCTAACTTAATTAAAATCAATTTCTAATGGTGGTACTATTTATTTTAGATTCCAAACCATTTATAGGGATTCAAATTCCAATGGTTTGTGCAAAAATATTGATAGTGAAGAAATTGTATCATAGATAAAGTCTCTAAAAGTATTTATCTAAGGGTCAAGTAGCATAGTGGTGACATGTTTCACATATAGGTTTCCCACTTTATTTTTTTAACTAAACATATTATTTTCTTGTTCAACCTCCATCATTCTTCCCATGCTTATTTTATTTTTTGTATTTTTCATGTCCATTCATTTAATATTAATTTGATCCACATTTGCTATACCTCATTGTCATATATGTAGCTCTTACACTTTTTCCTCTCCTTAAATAAACCCCATCATGATGTATGCATTCAATTTGAGGAGACATAATGTTTAATTTACATTATCAAAAGTTCATCATGTGTCCATTGTAATTCCCACCTATCCCTTGCCTTCATATATCTATTTTTTGCATTATATTTTGGCTATATACTCATGATATATATGTTGTATTTATATGTGTTTTTAGTTCTTATCAATGTTTTAGTTTCACCATTTTTATTATTAAATATTGTTGTGAGATATTACATGCATTGAAGGTGTGAGAGCCTTATAATTGAATCCCATGAATGATGTTTGAAATATGTTGCATGCCTTGAATTGTTCTTGTTATTCTTTATACATTTGGATTATCATAGTGTTTATCCCATTGCTATCTTTATAGGAATCGTATTTATATATGTGATTATTTTAATGATCTCAACATCTTATATTTTATCTCTATAGATATGTACATGTTTACAAAGAGGGATAATATTGTCATTATGTGGTAATTCTAGATTATTATCAGTGATCACAAATTCTATGATTATATGATGTATGTGATATTGTGCCCTATTAGGTGATGATGCATTGCTCTAGCTATCTTGAGTATGTAGGTATAAGGTATTTCTCCACCTAAATATGCATGCTTGAGTTATTCCCCAACCATGGTTAATTTGAAAATGTCATTTTGGGTTATTGTTCTTGATACAATATTTCACACTTGATTCACATGCAAGATGATTCCTTATTTTTCCTATAGTTAGTTTTTTCATTTTATCTCCTGTAACTAGGGAAAAAGTGAAAGGAGGAAGAGAGAGAAAGTGGTTCCTAGTGTATACATACCCATCCAACCCATCCAACTAAGAAATATGCTAAATGAATAAATTAATGGTAAGAGGTTCCATAGGAGCTAGGAACCTTTGACAAGTTCCCACTCCCTTCATAAGCTCTGAAAAATAAGCTAAGAAAATGGAGGTGGCCTACAAAAAGTAAAGACAAGAAGAACGTGATTGGATGTTCCATAGGAACCAAGAACCAATGGTTCTAGTTCCCATAGAACCCCCATCGAATCAAAGAGGTAAGGTAAATAATTAGGAAGCTAAGATAGAAATGTAACACCATGTAAGGAAAGGTTAAGTGAAAATGACTGATGTAAAGGCAAGAAAGGCCATGCTAGAGCAAGCAAAGAAAACACATAAGAAAGATGATGACACATCGTTCTCTTGCACCTACATTCTCTATGGCCTCATGAATGTTATGATGTCCATCCTAACTACCTTATGTTGAGCTATAGAGATACACAAATGAATTTAAATGCATTCCCATGAATTTCAAGGATAAGAAGTGCAACACCCATGTCTTCTTTTCATATGTAGGCCCTCTTTTAAAAAACATGGTTAGGCCATGTTTTAGGAAAATTTCTTAGGGTATTTTCTATGGTTCATACTCTCTTTCATAAGTATGGGTACTTGCAAGAGTGTTGGGAATGCTATTCATTTTTGCATATTAGATTTATTTTATAGATATGTTAGGGTTCTATAGGATAGTGGCTAGGGTTCTCTCTCTCTCTATATATATATATATATATCTTTCTCTTTGCGCCTATTAAGCTTAAAAGGAAGCTTGTTGCTCATTATAAAGGGTTCTTCTCTTAGTTCTCTACAAGACTATGTAATTTTTGAACTTTTATAATTGTAACTGGCTTTAAGTCTCTGATTAATAAGATTTATCATTTTACCTTTCCTCATCCTATATTTGTTGTGTAAATTTTCCTTAACTTCATGTATAAATGAATTTTTATTGTTCTTTCATGTTCATATTTTGTATTAAATTCATTTTCAAGATTAACAATGGATCATATATTTCCCTTTTAGTGTCTACAAAACCCTAAACTACATACAAGTTTTCAAGAACTATTGTAATAAAGGATTGTGTAATCTCCTTGATATTTTTATTATTTTTCTATTTTGTAATGAGTAGGAGAATCATATTCTAAACATTGGTGCATCACCTTCATTTCTTGTTTTCCCCTTCTCTCTTTTCTCTTGGAAAATTCAATAGTAGGATTATGTTTTAGTTTTAGGTATTCTATATTGAGTTGGATCAATACTTTGCACTTAGTTTAGAAAGGGAACCAACCCTTTATCTAGAGGTTTGGATTCATTCTACAAGGTTCCACATCTTGAATCCATTCACATATTTTCATTGAGTAGTTGAATTTATCATTCAACAAAGGGTGTAGTTCAGATTGATAATAGTTAGTTGGGTATGAATTGGTGGTGATTCAATTATTTGCATGTTGTGGAAAATCCCATAAATGTGTTTTCATGTTTGTATTTAATTATATTTTAAAGGTTAAAATATTATATTTTTAAATAATGTTTAATGGATTTTGAAAATTTTAAAAATCAAAAAAGAAAAGAGAAGAATTCTAGTTTAATTGCATTTTGAAATCATTCATTGGTTTGTAAAATCAAGGGGAATTATTTTATAAATTATTTAATTAAGAAATAGTCTCTTTTTTAAAATTAGGAAATAGCTTTTTAAGGAAATATATTGATTTTTTTGAAGTAAGTAAATGGGTTATTGAATTAAATATATTGTAACTCCATGACATTAGTGTTATAGCTTGTTATTGAAAATAATTAAATTGGGTCAAGGGCTTTAAGTTAGTAAATGATGTTTTAATTTATGTTGGAAAAGAAATAAATGAATAAAAAATAAAAATAAAAAGGGGAAAAAAATAGAAAAGGAAGGGGTATAAAGGAAAAATACTTGTCATTTTTATTGATTATGCATTATTGGAAAGAGTTTTTCTCAAAAACCCTCTCCCTTTCAAAATTAGAATTGGTTATATTTTATTGTCTTTGGATGGTGTGAGATTGGAATTTGGATTGGAAAAAAAGCAAGATGTGTTTGGATCATGTGTGTATCAATTGGTCACACTATTTGTTTCAATTGAATGCAAATTTGGAATTGTATGAGTTCCAAAATTGAGGTAATCCTCTTCATTCCTCCTAATTTTGTACTCTCTTTTCGTATGTTTTTAATTATTACTCTTATGGTAGCATACAACTTCCATCATAGAGTGATTTCCATGTAATTTTTGTGATTTAAATTCTTGTTTTATAATTTGAAAAATATTCATTTTTAAAACAAGGTTATGGAAAATTTTGTTTGAGAATGTAGGAAACAAGAACTTACTTCAAAATTGTGTAATATCCCCAATTAAATATTCCAAATTTGAATGGGAAATTTAAGTAATAGAGCAAATCAGGTATAAAGGAAAATGCACCAAACAACTCCAAACTGTGAGTAAATAACAAACAACTGATGAGGAAGGATTTATATTGATCTGAGCATGAATTTACATCATTTTTTTTGTTAATACATCAAATAACAACAATTGAGAATCTCTTGAAAATATTCATAAATAAAACACATTTTGGAAACTTAAATATGCACCAAAATGCATCAAACTAGAAATCGGTTAAGGTACAATTGAAATAAAATGATTTATCATGGATCTTCACATGGATTTATAATAAATTTTCTATCATTGACAAAAAATTATCTAGCAATGGAAAGCTACAAAAAATTATGTAAATAAAACTCTAATCGAAAGCCAAAATGCACATTGAAATTGAAGCCAACTCCTCACTATTTCACCAAACTTCACACTAGCGATTTGGTACAACAAGATAAATAAACAAAATGCTTTAGTAGCATTTACATATGCTAGTAAAGAAGCATCTAAAATAGTAAACCAAAATCTAGAAGAAGCATACCACATGAGATCCAAATCCAAAATTTGGAAGCTCCAACACACACTCCAAATTGAAAACTTTATCACCACACAACACACCAAACCAAATAACCACATAATTGGGAAAAAAAAACATGAGAAATTACCTCTAATATAAATATATTTTATGCATACAACAACCACCCAAATTGAAATCCAAAACACACTTAAAATAGAACAAACCTTGCAAATAAATTGAAGACAAATTACCAAACTAAAGAGCATTTGATACAATGGAAATATCTAGATGAAATTGCTCATAGAGACCCTCAGAACAACTATCTTTGAGCCTCAACATCCTTGGTTTACTAGCCTTGAAGATCCTTTCTTCCTTAGTTTACCAACCTTTGAAGAAAACCACAACCTATGGAAGAAATCAATAATCCTGTATAATGAAAACTTGAGAGAGAAAATGCCATATATTCAGATCCCCTTTTGGCACCAAATTGGGTGGCCAAAATCCCATGCCTAAGATGGGAATCTTGCATGCATTTTTCATTAACTCCCATTATATGATGCCCCATGCAAACCAATAAGTGTCGATTGGAATCTTGTAACATTATTTTCCAAATATACTCCACAATTGCTCTTCCCAAAATACAATGCCCCATTTGGACCCATGAAAATAAAATTAAAATAAATATTAATTTTTCCCCCAAAATTGATTTAATAAATTTATCTTGAAAATCCAAATTAGCCAATTCATCCGTAGGTCCTAATTGACTTTTCAAAAACCAGGTTTACTAAAACTAGTAAATATTATTTTTAGAAAAGGGGACATTACAAGCCCTCCCTCCCAAATTTTTCTTGTCCTCAAGCAATAAAGACTTGTATGGAAGTGATCTTCTATCTCTTACCATGTTGGATCTCCATTGGGAAAATCTTTCCATTTGATTGAGTGTTGTATGATACCTTTTCTTCATAGCTTCTCTCCTCTTGTTATCCAAAGTCTATTAGGTCTCCCACCCTATTTCTCATCATCATCTAATGGTGTCAACTCAAGAGAAATCATAATTTTTTGTTCCACCACTCAAGGGAACATGGAGCATGAAGGAATTTGTGTATCCTACAAGCTAGTGGCACATCTGACTCATAAGTTACTTATCCTTCCTCGATGGATTTTTGAAGTCCATTGAACCTTCCTTCTCTACTTTTCTTCATGTGATATGACTACAATCCAAGGAAGTATTCAATCTGGAAGTTAGAATGCACACCCAAATTAGAGAAAACACCAACTTCAAATCTCTCTTCATTCTCTTCCTATCTGCATACAACTTTTGTTGATTTGGTGCAACATGTAAGTTATCTTTGAATAACCATACGAACTCCTAACTTTGTTGGAAAAAGTTGCTTGTTGTAGGGATTCTACATTTTAAAAATAATGAATTAGAAAAAGAGAGTGCACCATGATCATAGAGAGTTTGAAATAAGGACATACCAATATACACATGTGATAGAAGGTATTATACCAATACTTCCCTATATACAACCATCTTACCCAAATACCATGCCGAGACTAGGCCTTTGACAAATCATCATGCTCCAACTGAATTCTCCTCATCTAGAACCTCACAAAGTAAAATCCATCCAACCCAATACTAAAATCCTTGGGAAGACTGAAATAAATGCTATGGAATATGTCCCACCAAAGTAGCTTAGAGAAGACCATATTAGCAAACTCATGGTTAGTCATGATCCTGGGTAAAATACAAGACATCTTGCTTAACTATAAAACATAATCCACAACATCAATTTTACAAATATAAAGTAAATCAATCACTATCGCATCTCTGAGATTTTCCAACCAAGAATTTTCTTGGTTGTTGCCAATTGGAATCAAAACATCAACACTTAACCTCCAAGTGTCGAATGGAAAGCTTTGGGCACACCAACACAATCGCATCACTGCAATCATTAAGTTATCATATAGAATCATATATACCATCTCCATGAAGTATCTGTAATGACCATTTCTCACCAAAGTGGAAGCAATGAAAGAATGAACTATGTCCAGAAAATTACTTGTAATAAACTGCCCAAAATCCTGCCAATGCTCACAAAAATATGTGCATGAAAAGTTCTCCCTAGCCAACAAAAAGATGTAAGAGTAGAAATAACCAAACTACAATCCAACTGAAAGGATAGGGGACATAAGTATGGAAGTAGCGACATGATCATTTCTTATGGTCAAAATACCTCTAGTGTCCCTTCTCAACAAAGAACTATTCAATTGCTGGGAAGATGAGACCATCCAACTCGTCTATAACTCAAGACCAAAATTTATGTGCAAGTTGATTGAAAAGTGGGCAGCAATACTGACACTAAAGGTTAACCCTCTACTCCAATCTTGAGATAACATATTATAGCAAGAGACTACACTTAGGTCCCAAATCTTGCAATCAACTCCAATCTCATCACTACAACTTGTTAGTTTCAACTCGAATAAAGGATTATTATGGGTCAAATTAGTATCCATTATGAATATAGGATAATCAAAAATCAAAAAATTATGTTCAATCTTGAAATTAGGTCCATCCTCTTATTGGTCCAAAATTCTACTATATGAATATGTCAAGTCATGCTCCTCCTAGATGTAATCTAGCTCCCTAAATTGTTCCTTGCCTCATAGAGTTGACCACTTTCCTCTAGAAGTGCCTCTTGGACACTTTCCAAAGTAAGATTTGTAGATTTAAGCTTACCAGTGAGCTTGCAAACTTCTTCCCTTAACTTCTCACTCATGAATAAGGTCTCATCTACAAACTTGTTAGTCATATATCTATCATGTAAATGTGCAAGTAAGCTATTTTTATTTCTTCCATGGTGTTCATTATTTGCAAATCAACATAGGAAACACTAAGCTCATTTAGATTCCTTGGTGCATTTTGAATGGTGCTTTCTACATGCATGTGTGTATTATCCAATATAGATAAATTTTTCATTTCATTTTCAATAGACACCAAGAATTGTCTTTCACAACTTCCCTCATGCACATCAAGTTTTTGTAGATCTAATATATATATTTTATAATACATGCAAGAATGAAAACCTTCTCCATACCCATCATCAATCTCATCATGGATGTCCCAAATCTCATACACATCCCTCTGAACCACTTGATGAAAATGTGTAGCATCGGGTTGAGGATCCAATTCAATAATGCTATTGTATCTATGCTCATAATCATGGCTTCTATGTTTTTGCTCAAAACCAAAGCTGCTATATCTTTACTCAAAATCAAATCTCCTGCGTCTTTGCTCAAAATTAGCATCAATCAACAATAAATCAGACTTGTGATCAATATATTTAGTTCATACCTTGTAGCATTAGCTCCCTCAATTCCATCCTCTATGCTTGATGAATTAAAAACAATATTGAAATGAAAGGTAAATTCATCTCAAGATAGCTCCTCATTACACTTATTTGCTAGCACACCTAGATCCCATATGAAAGAAGGTTGATTTCTTTGATCAAAATATAAGTAGTGAATGTGCTCCCCATGAGTGGTTTCCTTTTTGAGAGAGTCATTCCATCTTCCTAGTATTGGAATCTTCAACAACATCTTTCTCCATAGGCTTGGAATGGAAGCCAACCCAAAAGCCACTTGAAATATCATCAATGAAATGATATGAGAGAACATTAAAAGCTAATTTTGGGATATCATCACCTTTTCCTCTTTCATGTCCATATTTGAAAGGTACCTCAGAGAACCCATCAGTAGTATTTTCTCGACTGCAGACATCAACCTATAGATATTAGTCTTAGAATCTTCAACAAATGAATCAAAAATAGGATTCGAGGCTATCATTTTGTCATGTTCTTCATACACCATCTTATCCTACATTATTACATGCATGTCCAAGGGGTCATCCTAAAAAAATTTCACAGATTCATCATTATTCAAAACACTCACTGCATTAGACTCTCCTACTATGAAATCTTCTATAACTACCCTCTCCTCTTCAACCTTTTGTTAAAATCTATCAATTAACCTCTGAAAAAATTCATCAAAAGAATCTACTTGAATGTGGACTTGGGTGTTCATACCTTGGTACCACCAATCATGAGTAGTTCCTTCAAGATGCAAAATTGCATACTAAATGACAACTTGCTCCTCCATGGTACTAATAAAGTAATAGTCCCGAATCTCAAATAACCAAGCTCTTACTGGGATCTTGTTTGATCCATCAAAAGTTGGAGATGGAGATTTTATGATTTCCATTCTACTATGTCATGGGTGATGTTTGTAACCCTTTGTAGCTGACATCCTTTGCATTAGAGTGACATAATTAGTGTATGGTACTGAATTTCTAAATCCTTCATTTTGATTGGCATAGGTTTCTTTGATGATAGTTAGTTCTCTTGCCCAATCTTCCGTAGGATCACCAACATCAACCATATTTAAAATACTCTTTTATTTTTGCAAAATATGATCAAACCCTCATGCTAGAAAGATCATGGATTTGATACCATTGTAATATCCCCAATTAAATATTCCAAATTTGAATGGGAAATTTAAGTAATAGAGAAAATCAGGTATAAAGGAAAATGAACCAAACAACTCCAAAATGTGAGTAAATACTGAAAAACTAATGAGGAAGGATTTATTACTAATCCAAGTATGAATTTACACCATTGTTGTTGTTAATACATCAACTAACAAAAATTGAGCATCTGCTTCAAATATGCATAAAGAAAACACAATTTGGAAACTTAAATATGCACCAAAATGCATCAAACTAAAACTCGGGTAAGGTGCAATTGAAATAAAATGATTTATTATGGATATTCACATGGATTTAAATTAATTTTTTTGTCATATATAGTAGATTATATCCATGAACAACTACAAAAAATTATGTAAAGAAAACTCTACTGAAATCCAAAATGCACATTGAAATTGAAGCCAACTCTTCACTATTTCACCAAACTTCACATTAGTCATATGGCACAATAAGATACATAAATAAAATGCTTCAGTAGCATCTACATATGCTGCTAAAGCAACATCTACAACAGAAAACCAAAATTTGGAAGAAGCATACCACACTAGATCCAAATCTAAAATTTGGAAGCTCCAACACACACTCCAAACTAAAAGCTATCATCACACAATACACCAAATTGAATAACCACTAAATTGGGCAGAAAAATACATGAGATATATATTCTTCATACAATAGCCACCCAAACTGAAATCCAAAACACACTTAATCTAGAACAAACCTTGCAAATAAACTGGAGACAAATTACCAAACTGAAGAGCATTTGACACAATGGAAATCTTTGGATGAAATTGCACCTATAGACCCTCAAAATCATTGTCTTTGAGCCTCAATATCCTTGGTTTACTAGCCTTGGAGATCCTTTCTTCATTGGTTTACAAGCCTCTGAATAAAACCACAACCCGTGGAAGAAATCAATAATCCCAGTGCTTAATGAAAACTTAGAGAGAAAGTTCCATATATTCAAATCCCCTTTTGGCACCAAATTGGGTGCCCAAAATCCCATGCCCAATATGAGAATCTTGCACGCATGCATCATTAAAAACTATCATAAGATGCCCCATGCAAACTGCCAAGTGTCGATTGAAATCTTGCAACATTATTTGTCAATATGCTCCATAGTTGCTCTTCCCAAAATCCAACGCCCCATTTGGACCCATTAAAATAAAATTAAAATAGTATTAATTTGTCCCCCAAAAATTATTTAATAAATTTATCTTGAAAATCCAAATTACCTGATTTATCCATAGGTCCTAATTGACTATTTCAAAAATTGGGTTTACTAAAAATAGTAAATGTTGTTTTTAGAAAATGGGACATTGTAGTGTGGTGTTCACATTTAAACCAAAAGAGTATATTTAGCTTTTAAAAAAAATCAATTTAAAATATTATTAAAAGTTTCAAGCATTCATAAAATGGAGGATTTAGGGAAAATTATGGTTTTTGGATTGAAAATATTTGTGAGAATTGAAATTCTAAAACTTCATTGGCTTGAATTATTTTGTGGGTGAAATGGTCTCCAAAATGTTTTTGTATTTTGCATCTTTTGAACTCATTTCCTCTTGAAAATAATAATAAAAAAAAATATAGATTTTTCCATTTCTTCAATGATGGATTTTGATACATTATGGTTTTCATTGCAAAAATAAAATTTAATTTCTGAATTGGGAATGATTCTGATTGATTTGGAATCTAAGAAAACAAGTCAACTCGTTTATTTTTTATAGGAATCTTTTAAGATTATGTTCATAATTTTATCACTTTTTGTGTATTGAATTTTCCAAATACATTTACTCTCAAATTTTCTAGAAATGGATGAGATGAAATGATGCAAATTTTACCTACAAAGATAAGTGTGTTTTTGTTCACATTTGAAACCAAAGGGTATAATTTATTTTTGGAAGTTTAGATTTTAAAAATTAAAGCTTTTGTCAGTGAAGGATTTGGGAATATTATTGTTATTTGCATTTAATATATTTGAAAATTTTGAATTCTAAACGTCTTATTTCATTAAATTATTTTGTGGGAGAAATGGTTTTCAAAATGATTTTATATTTTTACATATTTTGAATTCATTACCTTTTTAAAATAAAAAATGTATGAGTTTTGCCAATTCTTCAAAAGTGGATTGAAATTTTGTATGTTTTATTTAGAAAATAATTTAAATTATTTTTCAATTGGGAGTGATTTTGGATGATTTATATTTGGATAAATTAGACTCCATCTTATTTTTCATTTAGAAACTTTGATTATTATGTTTAAAAAAATTATCCCACTTTTTGGTTTTGGTATGATGCACCTAAGATTGAGTGTCTAGAGGGTAGAGAGGAGTTGGTAAACTTCCTTAGGGTGTTTCCCTTGGAATGGGATCAGTATTCATACTTGGGTTTGTAAAGAAATACCTTTCTTATCATTCTTGTTATGTAATGAATGTTATGATAGTTTTTTTATTGGTTGGTGTATGTACAAGCCATAGTCCCCCTGTTTTCTATGGGTGTGTGCTTGTGCCCAAGTGACTATCTCCTAGCATAGTGGGGTGGACCTACAAGTGCCATGTAGTTAGATGGCATGGATCCACTATTGGGTATCAACAATCTTGGATGCTTCGTCTTGGGGGAACTTGCGTGATGTGTAAGTGAGATTTCTCTACTCCTTGTCTTTAGTTTCTCATTATTGTGATGTGTTATAACATTTGTAATTTGGGACCTTTGATTCCTTTGATGTAATTGCAATAATATTCATTGTATCCTTTATGTATTGGAGTGTGCTTTGTTCATGCTGGGAAGTACCTTATCTTGTAATAATTTATGAATTCATTAAATGTGATTGCAATCTTTGTGAGTAGGGTGTGTGAGACCTTTGTATTTATTGCATAATTGTACTTTTATTGTGATGTGCATTATATTTCATCTAAATTTAGAATGAAACCATTTAAAATAAATAAATTTATCATAACCATTTGGTATTTTTCCACACATCTTCTTGTGAAGGTGTTGACAGGTTTATAACACTCAAATTTTAATGACTATGCATGTTTGGATTAAATTATTATATGTTGTAATCATGTTTATGGATGTTTATGGGTGAATCAACATTATATTATCATAACAGTTGAATTTTGTATTGTTTCTTTTGGCCCATCTTGGCATTAGTGTCAAACAAGCATGACATCTTGTTTTAGTTTTCTCATGTTTGGGTTTGTAGTTCCTTTCATTATGTTAAGGAGCTAGTATAGCATTATGGTTTGTTTCTTGGGATTTGTATCTCTAGGAGGCTCTTGTGTGGCAATATTGGTGCCCACAATCTCTTGAACATTTCCCTTGGGCCATTTCATGACAACTCGTAAATTATAGAAGTTATGTCTCATTGAGTGTTAAAGTTGAGCTTGCTATTTTTTTTGTTGTAGAGTATTTTGCTTTTTTGTCTCTTTGTTGAGGTTTTAGAATTGTGAGAATTTTGATACCAAATTTTGTTGGATATAAAACTTTTGGTAAGTCCTAGACCAAAGTGACATGATATTAAACTTTAGAGAACTTTGATACTAGTGAATTGTGTATCAAATTTTTAAAGAAGTTTGGTACCAAGTTGTCAATATTGGTCTAGGGAGAAGTTTGATACAATATTGAAATTTTGGGAATTTTGATACAATATAATACTTGTGGGCATCCTAATACCTTATCAAGGGTCAAGAACTTTGGTTTCAAACCCCAATTAAAAAAATGAGATAGATTTTGTGAGTGGGATTTTCTATTTGTTGTATCCCAACGGGATTTGAAGGGTGGTTATGAAGATATGATTAGAGGATGTTCCAATGGTTTGGGGGACTCTTGACTCTCCCCGATGCCTCTTTTTCTATACCAATCATGGTGTCTTATTCTCAAGTGTTTTTAAGTCATTCGCTTGTGTCACCATGCATTATGCATAATTTATTTGTGTCAAGCATGTCATCACTTGTTAGTATGACACCTTGAGCATGTGTCATTGTTGTGTGCTTACTGCCACTTTTTATTACAAAAAATATATTGGTTCATATTTTTCCTTTAATTTCCTAAGTATGTGGCTTGGGGCATTACATCCATGCATGCATATATTGAGGGGGATGCACTAGTTTCCACTCCTCAACAACCTTATATGATATGTTTTTATTTTTTCCCCCTATTATGACATTATGCTATTGTTGATTAAGGCAACCATGTTGGATCCAACTGATAAAAAACCCTACACAAAATCTTATCATCTTTAACTCATGTTTGTGTAGATTAAGGGGATCACACTAATTCCAAACCCTTGAAAACCCTATGCATCATGTTCTCATTTTTGGTTCATGCATGCATAGATTAAGGGCAACACACTATTCTAACTCCTCAACAACCCTACACAACATGACATCTTTATTTTCCCAACCATTTATATGGTTCCCTAAAAGCCAATTCAGTCACAACTTCATCATTGTATTTATCTAATCTTGCACTTCACTTCTATGTCTTTTTATAGCCACTAGAAGTCACAATTACTAAAATGTGAAGTAATTATAATTATGATTTTTATGATATTGGTGTTTATTATAGATGCTACTAACAAGCTATGTGTGTATAGGTTGGGAGACTCCAACAAAAGGTATGAAGGAAGCATAAGGCAACATAGAACCATCCTTTTGAATCTATCTATTTATTACAATTACTTTCTTGATTATTTTAGCATGTATGATTTATGTATTATATCACATGCATGCCATAGTAGATGTAAAATGTAGGGGATAAAAGGACATGCATTGTCCTTTACCCTCTTGTTTTACACACTTTGGACTATTATAAATGCATTGTCCTTGCACTCAACTTGATTTATGCATAAGTTGACATACTTTTGAATCATCTCCTCCATCATTGTACCTTTGTCCTTAATGATTTGAATAATGGTAATTTAGTCATTCCTACATCTTGGACTATAATGGAAGTGCAAATCTATCTCATACACTAGACTGAGCTTATGAAATTATTCCCCTAATTCAAAATCATTTTCCTACTTACCTAAGCTAACCCTTCCAAATAAATTAATTGGTACACACCAAATGTACATAAAATCTTGTATTTAATAACAAGCCCTATGGCATTAGTCATCATCAAGTAGAATCAAGTTTGATCTTCTAGGGATTGGAAAATACAATAGAACATATTGGAAAGTACTATCAAGAGCATTATTTTCACTTTTGATCAACATTCACATGTACTCCACTAAGCCTTGGCATCTTTTGTCTTACATATCATTGACCATGCTAAAAACTAGCAATAGAGTTTGACTTACTATCAAAAGATTCCAAAGGTACATTTTCATCACCCCATTTATCTTAAACATAGGTACAAGCAAATATGAATGACATTTCAATAGAGAAAGAAACCACCCAAAAACAAAATGCCTAGAGACTAACTATGAAGCCACCTAATCCAGAATAGATCCAAATTTATAAAACAAATTTATTATATCTTCATAAGTATAGACACAATTCCAAAAAAGAATGAATCTAATCATCAAATACATCACAACCAAATCTCCATCATCAACTCTAAATCAATGAAAAAATAAACTGCTTTTTGACTTTCTTTTACATTTATAAGCTAAATGTGATAACTTGTTATTGATTTAGTATTACGTTCGTTTTATTGCTCTACAGGAAGCTACAATGATTATAGTCTGGTTTAATAGAAAATGACAAGTGCAAGCAATTATTATTCTTTACATGGAGATATACAGAAGGGCGCCTGTTTGTTTCTGGCCTGCCCATAGGATACAGGACTGGGCGGTCACCCATGGGTGTACGGCCTTGTACGCTCTGTGCTGCCTCACCAGCGGATGATGCGATCGTTGATGGTTAACGTTCTTCTGGGCAGGTACGTCTATACAAAACGAGGGCCCCGGTCTGCAAAAGTTTTTGACTGTGTTTGCAGAGATCTGTTTTTAATGAAACATATTATGATAGTCCATGTGAATCTGACATTATTTCTACTGTTATGAAGTTCGTTTTCATACTCCATTAAAAACTTGACATATCTTTATTCATTTGAAGTTCATTTATGAGTAGTGATAACAATGATTATGATGAAGGTTGCAGGGTAATTTGTAATTCGAAGGTCGCTGTAATAGTACCATAGATAAGAAGAAGTATTATTACATTCAAGTATATAAATTTATATGGACGCGCACTATCTTAAATATATCTGTAGTAGGTATAATTTTTTCACAGTCCATGACAAATAGTATAAATGTTTCTGGTTTAAGCTGTGTATGTCTTTCAGAATCACACACGATGATCCATCATAGGAAGAGGACAATGAGGATAGGATTTCAGAATTGGTCTTAAGAAGAGCCGAGGTGTAGGAGGGGTGGTGAACAGAAATTGAGGTAAGGACTAGAGAGGTTGGATGGAAAAGAAAGCATAAATTAAGGGAAAAATAATTTAATAAAGAGAAAGAAAGAGAAAATATAACTCAATTGTATACTAAGACTAATAAAATAAATTGGAAAAATACCAAGGTTAAAATGGAAGAAATAAAGAAAGAAAAAGAACAACAAACAAAAAGAAAGAGAGTGTTAATATAGTAGTGAGATAGAATTAAGTAAGGGAATATATGAATGAGAAACTATAATAATTGTGATGCATCAATCTAATTATATATAAATTAAATTAGAAGAAGAGTAAAATATCAAAAATAAGGATTTATTTTAAGTCTTGTTTAATCAAAGGTTATAAATAAAAGTTTCAAAGCAACATATAATATGATGACTAATTACTGTAGATAATTTTTTTTAATTGAATATTAAAATTTATGTAATAATATAATATAACAAAAATTAAAAAGTTGCTTTATTATATAATAAAATGGGCGAGATAACTACAAGGTGAAGATTGTAAATGATTTAACACAAAGGAAAATCAGAGGATAAGATTGACTAAAGAATGTCAATGGAGTTAATATTAGATAAAATGACTAATACTAGAAGAGACCAATAATAAGTTAAATATAGTACTAATAAGGTAACTAATGCAAGAAGAGTGACAAAACAATAAATAGGAGAAAGACTGAATATGCTAGGATGCTACACATTAAGATACAAAGTATGATAAGCATTTTTAACCAAAAGTAATTAAAAAGACAAAGAGTAACGAAAAAGAAAAGGAAGACAAACAATTAAGGGAAAAATGCTAACAACAAAGGGGGTGAGGTTCAAACACATGAGACTAAGAGATTAAAGGCAAAAAAAAGAAAGAAAATTGTGGTAAAGCATGAGCCAAGAATGTAAAAGATGGAAGAGATAGAAAACAACACAAAATGGGAGATGAAATGGGGACCGAAAGAGAGGGTGATGAGAGGAAAGATCGGGAGGGGAGGAGGGGAAAGGATAACAAAGGAGAGGGGAGATAAGGTTGGGAGAGGAGAAGGGTGAGAAGGTTGGGGTAAAAGGGAGGGGGCTTCAAAGAGAAAAGGGGGGGAGAGGAGGGAAAAATTTATCAAGGGGAATGGTGATGTCCAAGGGAGGAGGTTAAAAGGGGTTGCCAAGCTGGGCTCAAATTCCATCCTTCATCTCGATTGAGATTGGTGGGGTGATCTTTAATGAGGATGGCTTCTTAGAGTTTCCTTTTGATAAAATTATCTTCCTTAACTAAGACTTGGGTATCCTTAAGATAGGTGTGATGTTTGGTGTGGAAAGAGTGTTCAACTAGTTTCAATTTCATGATTCGATCATGTTTGATTTCAACACTATATTCTTTGATGCGAGTAAGGATAGAACAACTCGTTTCCACGATGTATGGGGTTCCACAAGAACAAACAATCTTATAAACACCTGAGTGGAGGGTGTTCTTCAAAGGATCTTTAACAGAAGAGATAAGATTTCTAGTTAAGGAGAGGGCTTTGAAAGCACAACAGAGGCCTTTTTTATGAAGGATTTTGGAAATATTATTAGAAATGCCTTCAATATAAGGGAGGGTACTTATGCGAGGGGCATCAAAAGACTTGGATTTGGGTTTAGGGTTAGCAAGGTTTTTTGTAAAATTGAAAGCATGAAAAATGGACTTGTTGCTATAACCATTTAATTTGAAGACTTGGTAGAGGTGGGAAAGTCCACCATCAATGTGCTCCATTTAAATACATCTATCTAAAATAAATCTATTTCAAGATACATATCTAACTTATATTGCAATTTTTAATAGACATCTCAAAATCAATATTTCTTGATGTCTTTTCAATAAACATATTTGAAATATCTATACTAATAATATTTTTTCTTGCTTAAATATTTTTCAAGTATATAAAAGAGATTATTATTCAAATAAGGATAGGTTTTATCCTTCTACTTAATAATGCAGTTAGACTAAATTAATTTCTCCACATTAATAGGAGGTTGATTAATTAAGGATCAAAATTTCAACTTAAATAGTATTTGTTAATTTAAACTTTGTTGATGATCAATTCTTATTAGTTCTTTAAATAGTAAATTTTTTGAGTAGAAATTATACAATTATATATTTTTTAAAATTATATAAATTAATGGGTGGGGGTTTTGGCTTGATTGGCTAAAGCATCTTGTTGCATACAAGAGGTTAGAAGGTCCAGTCTCCCCTCATCCCCATGGTATTAGAGGGTGTGTCATGCCAGTGTCACTAATCACATGAAAAAAGTTTACTAGACACATCACACTTTATAGGATGGGCTACCTAATTCTTGCAATCTATATATATGTATGTATAAATTAATAAATATTTACTAAAGCAATTGTAAAATTATTTCAAATCAAATAATACTGTAAAAAATAAATTTACTAGTTTATATAAAATTATAATTATATTATAATACCGTTTTAATTTTCTTATTTTGATTAAGACTATTATTAAGGCATAGACTCTCATGAATTTATGATAAGGATTCTATGATTGTTAAATAATGTGGTTTATATTGATTGTGTTCTAAGAGATAATAATTTAATACTTGACTATAATATGTCTTTTGAAGATGAATATTTTGTATATTTAATGAAGGTACCTTCTTGGGGAGCTTGTAAACTTTGCTTGAGTAACCAAAGAGCTTAATACTAGTACTAGTAGCGCCAATTAACTATTCACCAATACAAACTCACTTTTAATGTTACCTATTAGCAAGGTAAACACATGGAGAAGGGGACAAGGAGACACACAAGAGAACTCCTTAAACAAGGAAAAACTTATCTTTTCAAAGCACTCTTATCATAAGTGAACTAAACATAAAGATTATATATCCTATGACTAATGCAATTAATTGCACAAGGGGAATGATATTAAGGGATATAATAACACAAATTCATTGTTCAAAACAAGTAGAAGAGAGTAAATCACATTAAATGATTTTCTTAACAACGTATTTTCTCCATTTGACCCAAGCCCTTCTAATTTATATAGATTAGATATAAAGCTTACACATAATAATTTCACCCTTTCAAGATGAAAGGAAACATTGAAGGAGAATAGAAACCCTTTCCCTTTATTAACCATGTAAAAGGGTTATTCAATATTTATTCCTTCCTTAGAATCATTCATACATATTAATTTTCATAAAAATGAAAAGAATAGAGTAAGCACATGTAACCCTAAGGTCTACTCATGTGTTCATTACATATGATGAAATTTTAAAGTCTAATTATGGAGTTTCTCTATCCAATTTATCATTGAAACCAATATTAAGAAAAGAGAAATATATTTAATTTAACAATGAAATGGTCCAATTCTCACTCCAATAAGATACTAGCATAATAGAAGGGTATAATTACTTTCATGAACATCCTAAGATATCAACAAGAATAAGAATATTTAGTGCTTTAGTTATAATAGAGTGTGTAGAGAATCCATGTTAAATTTTTAATGGAATCTTGATTTAATTTATTATTAGATAGGCACATAATAATATGCCACAATTATTGACTATTATTCAAGGTCATAAGTAATATCAATGGAGAGATAAATTTTAATATGTTCACCCCATTGCTTACTTCTTATACATATAATATCATTTTAAAAATAGTAAAGGAGGTGGGAGTATTGGGTAAGATCATGGAAATGGGGGACCAAAAAGGGGTCTTAAGTGATCACATTTTTGAAATAAAGGAAAATATAAAAAATATCATAGCACTTTTAATCTACTTTCTAAAATACTATTTTTTTAAAAAAATGGTGGAGATTAAGGGGTTCAAATAGGGGGATCACACAAAGTACTCTTGTTTTTTGTAAAAAAAAATATAACATAACATCTGGTGTGCTCCCCCTAAAATGTGATTTTTTTTAGTATTTAAAAAATAACTTTTGTTCAAGATTAGCTAACACCATTTAGTTTATGCCTATTTATTTTTCTAATTTTTTACTAATTTTAAAAATGAATAGATTCTAAAAAGAAAAGAAAAAATGAGCTTGCCCCCTATATTTTTAGAAAGTAATAAATATAAATATTTATTTGTTTTAATATGAATATAATTGAGTCTAGAATTTAAAAATGCATTTTTTTCAAATTTGAATGAACAGATAAAAAAATAAAAAAAATACTATACATAGGTTTTTGGTAAAATAAGAAGACACTAGAAAAAGAAATTAAAGATCAAAACTTGAACATATTCAAAATGTAAAAATATAAATGTGTTGTTATAAATCTAAGAAGATCAACATTATTGTGGTATTTTTAACGCAACATTGAAATATTTACAAACATGATGGAAAACACAATCAAGATTTAGTCACTTTTTTATAATTCATAAAAATAAGTCTTTTGGCTTTGATATGTATGTCCAACCCTTTGGATTGGATGCCCAAGGAAAATCTTGTTTAATGCATAAGATAATTGAGAGGGAGGGTGAATCAGTTGTACATTAAAATATTAAAACCCTCTTTAACATTCAAATATACATTAGTCCTTAAACCCTTAACAACCACTTAAATCCTTATCAAGCATTAACAAAACGTAAATGTAGTGATGAAAAATGTATCCCTCTATATTTTCTCACTTGTTTGGGCCCTCCCTATTGAATTAAACATATTATCGCCTTGATTTAGTGTTGTAATGTGTTTAACACATTCACATTAAGTCTTGCGTCCTTGTAAACTAAGTGAACCTAGTTGTGCCTTATTTAGGGTGTTGTAAACTATACC
>VDFB02066620.1:0-14087 GCA_007258455.2 Sequoia sempervirens | reverse complement strand
TATTGACTATGAGAAGTATCAATACATGAGACCCCATAAATCTAAAGGAGAAACCCTTGAAATTAAAGAATGTAAACCTATAATGCTTAGTGAAGTCGTGGCCTGGGATTTTAAGGCCTCTATATGTACATAATAGAGAGCCTAGAATGCTTATGTATAAAGGAAAATATATGTGAAAAACAAATGATTTCATTTTTATTTCTTGGAAAATAAAGTAGAGAAAGGTTTATATTCTATTCTTTTCAAAAAATAGAGAGAATAGCTCATGGAGGCCCTGACCATGCTATCTTCTAAAAAGTGAAAAATATAGAAAATGAAGAGCCCTTTCACTGATTTACTGAAGATTCAAAGGGTCAAGCCAAATGAGAATGAATATGCAAGAAAGAAAGCAAGTCTTATATCATTTCAAGCAACAAGGAATAAACATACCAACAGATGCATCTAAATCTTGCAGAGAGAATCCACCATGAAAGCTTCTTGTAGCTCAAACCCTAGCTAGATGGCAGCCAAGCAGAAGTGAAGGTTTTCACCAAAAATTCCAATTGCAAAATGAGATGGAGTGAAGGATGCCCACAGCCTTTGTTTTTTAGTGTTTCTTTTCCATGTGGTCAGCCTATGGATTTTTTCCACATATTTTAAACCCTTTTGCAAGTATTAATGCCTTGGTGATATTAAGCCTTTTATATTTTTTTGTAAACTTAAACAATGTGCCTTGGTGTCATTTTATGATTTTTTGAAAGAAAATCATATGGCTACATGCCTTAGAGTCTTTGTGATTTTTATAGAAAATCAAATACCTAGATTCCTTAAATGTTTATAATTGGAAAAATTTAATCAGAGTCATATTTCACCTTGTATTTTTTGCAAAAATCAAGTTAAAGCCTAAGTCAACCTTCTTTCTTTTGCAAGTTTGAGCTGCAAACATTTTAAGGAAATATGAAAGCAATATTTATATAAATTACTTTAGTAATTGTTATTTAAAATGTAGTAAAATAGAGCAAGTGTTGAGTGGAAGCTTTCTTTTTTTCAGTTTGAGTCTAATTTGACAAAAATGGAAAAAAACACATGAACTAAACCTTCTAATTCTATTTTTTAGTCAGTTTTGGCTTGATTTGTGAGTCCTTTTGGGTTGACCTATTTAGGAGGGAAAGTTTCCATCTTTTCTCACTCACTTTTGAGTCAGTTTGAACCCTATTTTTGAGGTTTTTCCTCCTTTCTTGAAAATGGCACTGAAGTTTCTATTATGGTGAGTAGTTAAGTCATATTTTCCCCTTCTCACTCATGGAGACACATTGGAGATATATATTGGAGAAAAAATTAGCTTTTTCTCAGGAATCTGAGATTTGATTCTTTCTCTCTTGATCATTTGTAGAGTTTTGTAAGCTTTATTTTGTATTCAAATTTTCATGTTTGATACTCCTTTCAAATCAATAAAAGCAATAGAGCATTCCTATCTCATAGTTTTTGTCTGATTTTGCAGTAATGATTTGATGTTGTCATTGTGATTCCAAGTATTGGATCCTTTTTATATCTCATTGTTGCAAGTGTGGGTACAAAATTTTCATAAAATTCAAGTTGTATGTTGTGTTTGATTTTGAACCTTCATGCAAATCACTTTTGTGTTGTATGTTTCATATGAGATTGTGAAAGGTAGTGTTTTGAGAGTTGTTTGTGAGTTGGGTTAGCAAATAAATTTAAAGTTTTGGTGCATCACCCTTTAGGTTTTATGATTTTCATTTTAGTCATCCTTCTATCCATTTCCTTAGAAAAAAATCATTTAGTTTTAGGTGATTTTCCAAGGGAACCAACCCTCTCTAGAGATGCATACTCAACATAAGTTACCCATAGCTTGAAAATGTTTCAATGTTTCAACAAGATAGTTGAGTCTAACTTATCTAAGGTGCAATCTTGACTGATAAAAACTACTATCATAATCTGATCTTGCAAATGAATAATAGTTACAACTTTGTTTTAGGGCTACAACCCAAGGAAGCTACTACTCCTTGACGGTTTTAGGGTCACTCCCAAGGAAGCTACAACTCCATGATCTAAGTACAAATAAAGAATGATTATAGAATGACAGTATTTCCACTATCTGAAATTGACATTTAGGCTCAATCCTTTTGATGATTGTAATTCTAATTTTTACCTTCTCTTTTTGATGATTGTAGTTTTGCTTTGTTACTTCTACAAATGTCTTCAAATATCTTCTTTCCAACTTATTAGCTCACTGCTTTCAACCTTCAAGATTTTTTTCCTTTGGATAACTAGCTCTAACAATTAATTAAGCATCTTCTTCACTTCCCTTCTATCACAAAAAATATGTTAAAGATGAAATCGAATAGGAACTTACAATTCTGCTCTTTCTCTTTTAGTCACTTATGTAATTTTCATCATGTCACACACACACCACAACCTAGATCAAGTAGGTTTATAATCTATACATGATATTACATTGATTGTATTCACATGTTGGCCTACAACAATAAGAATATTATATTTACAAGTTGGCCAAAGCTAAAATAGATAATATAAAATGTGTAGAGGGTAAGACCCAAAAGACTACATACAACACCAAGAAGAGGAAGATGCCTTGAAAAATCCAAAACATGCTTAACTTGGTCCTAAACACTATTCATTTCTTTGGTCTTTAATGAACATCATCCACACACTTCAAAAATTTAAAATAGGTCAACCTTAAGCAATAAAACATAAAACATGAAGTAGGTCGGCCTTCACAACATTGGAAATACACACAAATGATAAAGCATTACTTGTTGTTCTCCTAGATGAGTCAACATTACCCATACAACACTTTCAAGCACTTCTTAGACTTTGCGCAAGTTTGAGCTTATGGTGCACACCCTCAACATAGCCTAGTTGAGCAGGAAAAAGCATAACCTAGTAGAAGATCTATTCCAGACCATAGCCAATTCTAGAGAAGCTAGAAAACACCTTGCAAAGAAAAAAAAAATATCACATGATATTTATATCACTCTCATTCATCCCTTTTACAAATTCATGCAACAACAAGTTGGCACAAGCCAACAAAAAATGAAACTAGTCACCGAACAACATAGTCCTATACTCTATCATCTTCAACTTTCTTTACGAAGGGAATAATGACATAAAAATTTGGATATTCCACCTTAACAACATGTTTAACTTATCTTTTGAACTACATAACCATACCTGTAAATGCGAAGGAATGCAAAGCCAAAATTTTCACCTTTGAAAACACCAACACAGGATCAACCCAATATTTAAATTGTCACTCACTATAACATCTTTTTGAAACCCAAATGAACTAAAAATTTGATCACACATGCCCTAACACATCATGAATCTATGTTCCAAACCATGAGAGCAAGGGATCCCTAGTGGAGAAATGTGGACCATTTCTCAAAGACTTTGGCAACCAAACAACTAGACTGCAACTCTCTTTTGACATCAACAATTGTCTTTTGAAATCAATGACAACCAAGGTGAAACAATATCCCCATTTTTTATCGATAGAAAAACCACCTCCACACCACTTTAGTGCACTACTCTCTCCCCCTATGACATTAAAGACAAAGGGAAAATGAACTTTTCTCCCCATTTCAAGAACAATTTCTACTCTTCAAACTCTCCCCCTTTTTTGTACATTCACTCCTTCTTGAAAGAACTTACAAGATCCCCTCGTTAGCAACAACCACTAATTGCTCCCCCTAAGAGGTAGCCACTATCAATCCAAGAATAAGGATATGTCTTGAATTACTCCCCCTAGAGAGATGCACCAGCTATGCATCTAGTATGTAAAAGGTGGGGTAATTCCCCTAACTCCTGCCTAAGATATTCAAATGTATCCTTTGAAAGTTCCTTTGTGAAAATGTATGCAATTTGATCCTTTTTAGATACATACTCTAAATGGGTGAAGCCACAATAGTGGTTTACAATTTGATGGAGGAAGGTTAATTGAGAAAAAATGACCCCATGGCAAAAAAATTGGTTTTAGGGGTTCGAATGAACTTCTAAGAGGATTGATCGAGCGAAAAAGGGTTGACTAAGCAGGGTTGAGAGAACTCATTAATTACTAAGCCATTCCCACCAAAAAGAAGGAAAATGCATATTGAAAGGGGTTTGAATATGAACCACAGTTAGCTCGAACCTAGTTCCTAGCAAACCCCATTTTCCCTACTTTTGATCTTGTTCCACATAAAAAACCTAAGTACATGCTTTGAAGCTTCCGGGTTGAGGATGAAAATGGGGAATCTTCACAAACCCAACTAGAAGAATCAGGTAGTCCTCGAGCGATCTATCCAAGCAAATATGGTTTAATATGTTTTGGTTTATTATGTATTTGTTTTAAGTTTTATTAAACATAGGTTTTCATCGAAAATGAATTTCTTTATTCTTCACATGTGGAAAAATAGAAGATTATCAAAAAAAAAATTGAAAAATATGAGTGCACCAGATATTGAAGTCCTTGATCCAACCAAAAAAAAAATTGAATTTCGATACATACAAAAAAAGTTGTGTTATACAGTCGCGCTATGTTTGAATTGTCATTGGTTTGACTTTGAAACTTGATTAAAGAAAAAATATTCAATAAAAAACTATACCAATAACCAAATTAGGCTTACTAGATATTGGAGTTAAAAATCTAAATTTGAAAATTTGAATTTACATCCTTCATAGAATTTTTTGTCGTTATACCATGCCGTCACTTTTTTAAAATGTTGTTTTATGAAAAACCAGAGTTTTTGTGGGAGATGGAAAAAAGTGTAATATAATTCCAAAATTTGAAAAATATTTTAGAATCTACAGGAGAAAAAATGTGATGAGAATCTAGTTTGCATCATCTTCAAATTCCCTCACCCGGTTTAGCTGCTATGGGGTGCCAAATGTGAAGATTTGGTTAAAATAAAAATTCGGTGTCGGTTGGCCAAAAGTGTAAACCACTATTGTGGGATCACCCAAATTCACTTTTTTTTTCTGCAACTTTCTCTCTCAAAAAGTGATACTGGATTTATGTGCTTGGTTCTAGAATGCATCGTTGGATTCTTAGAAATATTGATAGCAAGTGTTATCACACAAAATATGAATATGGTCATCATACTTGATCTTTATATCCTTCAATTTTTGCTTCATCGACAATACTTGAGTACAACAAGATGCTACAACAATATACTCTACTTCTATTGTTGAAAAAGATACTAAATCTTGCTTCTTACTATGCCATGACACTAGTTCGATTCCTAAAAATAAATCACCATCATTGGTACTCCTATCATCAACACAACCAGCCCAATCAGTATCAATGTATGCACTGATATCAAAGTCATTTCCTTTTGGATACCATACTCCAAAATCTAGATTGCTTTTCATATATTTGAATATTCTCTTAATTGCCTTCAATTGAGTTACTTTAGGGTCATCTTAAAATATTGCAACTAAACACACTGCATGCATAATATAAAGTCTTGAAGCTGTTAAGTACAACAAGCTTTCAATCATAGATCTATATAGAGTTTTATCATCTAGGGGAGACTTGTAATCTTTGCTCAAATGACAACCAGTTACCATAGGAGTACTCATAAGTTTGTAATCTTCCATGCCAAACTTCTTCAACATCTCCCTGACATACTTTTCCTGATAAATAAAGATACCATCATCTAGCTAAGAAATTTGAAGACCAATAAAGAAGGATAACTCACCAATCATAGACATTTCAAATTCCTTCTACATTTCTTCAAAAAACTTCTTACACATCTCATCATTTCCACTAAAGATTATATCATCAACATATACAACAAATATCAAGATTCTTTCATCCTGAATCTTCAAGTACAGATTACTATCTATGAAACCTTTCTTGAAACCTTGCATACCAAGCCCTAGGAGCTTGTTTGAGACCATACAATTCGTTTGAGTCTACATGCCATGTTTGGTTCTTCTAATAACTGGAATACATTAGGTTTTTCTATGTAGAGTTCTTCCAAATCTCTACTCAGGAATGTTGATTTGACATCCATCTGATATACTTTGAAGTTCTTATGGGTTGAAAAGGAAAGAAACATTCTAATTGCTTCCATTCTTGCTACTAGATAAAAATTCTCCTCAAAATCAATTACTTCTACCTATGAATAGCCTTTAGATACTATTATTTCTTTGTTTCTAACAACTTCACCTTCTTCATTCAACTTATTCCTAACAACCACTTTGTTCTTGTCACATTTTTGTCTGCAGGTCTTGGAACGAGTTCCCAAGATTGATTCTTCTCAATATGATCTAGTTCTTCTTTTATTGCTTGTATCCATCCTTCATCCTTGCTAGCATCAACAAAAGTTTTTTGTTTTATCTTTGATAGCAAAAAATTATTTACTTGTTCAGTTATCTTTGCAAGCCTTCTCCTATTCAAAACTTCTTTGTTCTTACCTCCAATAATATTATCCATTGGATGATTCCCGTGAACATACTTTTCAGGGGTCTTACTATGTGTTAGAGTAAATTCATATTTACTCAAGTTTTAACTTAGGTAGATTAGTTCAATAATTTTTCATTTATTAAATCGAGTAGTTTTTTCCCGTTTTGGGAAGTTCCTCACCTATCTCCTTCCTTTCATGCCTTTTTTAAGCACTTTTTACATTTTGTAAACTATCTCATAATTTTTCACTCCTTGTGTGGTGAAATGGAAGTGTTGTCTCTCTCTCTTTGGTCAAGGTTTTCTGTAGTTGTTGATCTTGGGTTATTCTCTCTATCATGGTATCAAAGCCTCCCAGTCTATGAATCCTTCCTGAGAGTTTTCATTGGAGTGTGTGAGATTGATTTGATTTGTCTGACATTTGAAAATTTGTAAATATCAAAATTGCTTTTGGTTCTTGATTTTCCTATTGTTGTTTGTGTTTGGAACCATCTGGTTGTGGTGTGATTTTCAATTTCGGAGGCACTTTTTTTTAGTCGAAGATAGAGGAGCTCGTTTGCTTGTTGTGGGCTGATTTTTTGTCTTTCATTTTTACTGATTGGGATCCTTGCTGAGGAAGACCCTATATCTAGCACAAGAGGCACAATTTTTTTTCTTTGGAAGATCGATTTTCTTGAAGGCTCAATTTTTTACCTCTCCCAAGCACGATTTCCTCACAAGAGGTTAATTTCATTTTGGAGAATGAGGAGCGATCTGTCTGGCTAGAGGCACAATTGAAATCTTTTGGCGGAGCTTTGGTCAATCTGTTTGTTGAGCCCATCCCTTTGTGGGAGGCGTGAATTCATCTTTGGAAGCCCAATTTTCTAGAGAACCCTACGTTTGATTTCTGGAGTCAGACTTCACTGAAATTTTAGGCACTTGGAGGTAGCATGCTATCTCTTGTTGGGCATGTTTCTCTTACTCCGTTTGGAGGTCCATTTTTCTATAGAATTGATTCATAAATTAGGGTCTTTTGTATCTGTTTTTCTCAATGGAAGGGGCAATAGAGCATCGCAAAGGTTGTGTTTCATTTGAAGCTCGATTCTCACTTTTGAGAAGGTATTATTTTTAGGCTTATTTTTTGTCTTTGGCAGGCGCTACAATTTGTAGTCATGTTGGTCGTGTCTCTCCTTAACTCCATGTTTTTTTCCCATTTTGCACAAGTTGCATTAGTTCCAAATTTAGCCAGCAGAGGTTCATGAATTTTGTCTTGGAGACAGATTCTCAGTTTAAGGAGGCATTTTTTGTTTGATTTCTGTGTTGGACTCAACTTTCTTGTGGTGGCAAGGATTTCCTTGTAGAGGCATCCATTCTTACTGGCCTGTGTTTGAAATTTGCAAAGGAAACTTTATATCTTATAAAGTTTCTCTCCAAATATTTCTTTTAGGGTTTCCAAGTGTGCAACAGAGGAAGTGGGCCCTCGTATTTTGATTTTTTTTTTGGAACTTTAAATCCCACATTAGTAGTGTTGGTAGCTATTTTTCTATTTAAAAAATGTTGCAGTGCCTTGAATCAACATGAACAAGTCTCATAGTGGCATTCAAAGTCCCTCGCATGTGGTGATTGGAGACATTGTATGTTGACTTGTATGCTTGTGGATTGTGGTGGTGCTTGGTGATTGTGCCTAGATAGATTTTTTTTTTCTACCAAGGATGCTCATGGTGGATGTATGGTGTATTTGAGAGCTCCTAAAGATGTTGAAAGTGCCTCTGTAGGCCATTTTTTTCTTTCTTGCATATCATTTGCAAATGAAGGCCATTTTTTGCAAACCACATATCAATAGAAAGGTATTTTCGTCACCTTTGTAGTGGTTGAGGAATTTCTCTCATTTTTTGTTGTTCGGTGGTTCTTTTAATCCGTTGAAGTTTTAAATTGTTTCTATTTGTTGTTGAAGGTTACTGTCTTGTTTTTTAGAGATTTGTCATAGTTTTTCATGGGGTTTTCTTTGCATCTTGTTGTGATTATGCTAGAAAGGGGAAATTGTACATAGTGGAGAGATGGTATATTGAAACACTTGAGATGGCTTCATCTTTTTCCATACCTATATAATCTTGTTCCCGTTCCTGGTATGGATAGTAAGAAGTTTTCCTAGAATTGCAAAAGGGATCATATCCTAGGAGTTAGTACAATGCATATTGATGATGCCACTTTAAATTCTATTGATAATTTTGATTTCCCATATACTCTTTGGATTAAAATATGGGAGATACATGAAGATATTGATATTCAACTATTCCCAGATGATATTGTTTCATATTGTCTTGTGCCTCTTCATTTTTCAAATAGGATACCCTATGATTGTACTACTATGCAGGAGTTTGAAGTGTTGGAATACTTTGAGTTTTCAGATGAGGATGATGAGGGTTCTTCAAATCCTTCTTCTCCATCAGAGATAATTAATGTACCTTCATGTTCAATGATTCATTGTGTAGAGTCACTGATTGAGGCTCCTATCATTCCTATTTTGCAGGACCATTCTCTTTGTGTTGAAGATTCATTGTGCACATCTAGTGATTCATCATCACTAGTATCTCATTATCTTCTTGATTTGGATTCATATTTGTCAGACATTGGTTGCTTGTTCATAGAATCTCATATTTGAGATTTGGAGGACACATTTGAGGGTACATCCTTCCTATTTGATGATATTTGTGGTACAATTGTTGTCACCTCATTCCAATCTCTGGAGATTGTTCAACATCAGTTTCCAATTGTACCTTGTTTGTCACCTTCTATTGTGATTGGGCATGTTCCTAATTGGTTCATGGCATCATTTTCCAAGCTCTTGGCAACACATGAGAAGATTTCAGAGACACCATCATACATATTTATGATTCATTCTAAAGCATACCTACATTTATATTTGGTTTTGTTTCCTCCGAAAGGGAGACAAGTTGTTTTTCGACACCAGATCATGTTTTGTCTTCGGGAACTTACCATTTTTGCAGGTGATTACACATTGTGGGGGAACTATATAGTCTCTCTCTTTCCCTCTTATGGGGAGACATTGATTGTATATAGATGATGTATGTAGTACTTGGGGGTGTGATTGAGTCCTCCATCCATGCATCGTTTTGCTTTTACTTTTCTCTCTTTTGGAGAGGGGTTTTTTCCCATGGGGTTTTTATCCTTTTCTCTAGTTGCAAGAGATTTCTTTTTTGCATTGTAAATGGGTACCTAACATGGTTGTGTTTTTGGGACCCATATTGCATATTGCATCTTCATTTATTCTCCCTAAGTTGCACTTAAGGGGGGTGTTAGAGTAAATGCATATTTACTTAAGTTTTAACTTAGGTAGATTAGTTCATTAATTTTGCATTTATTAAATTGGGTAGTTTTTTCCCATGCTAGGAAGTTCCTCACCTGTCACCTTCCTTTCATGCCTTTTTGAGGCACTTTGTACATTGTGTAAATTATCTCATAATTTTTCACTCCTTGTTTCCAGTGAAATGGTGTTGTCTCCTCTAATTTTGGTGAAGGTTTTTGTAGTTACATCTACAAGTTCTGCTTATCACTATATGCTTTTCCTGTTTCTTACGGCCTCTCTTCTTCTTCTTCTTTCTTAAGTGAGAAGGGGAGGTGCATGATCCTCAGCCCCTCACCTCCCTGGCTAAGCATATTTTGATGTAGATCTTCATCAACCTTGAGCATTTGTAGTTTCAACTATTATTCCCAATTTTCAGCACTGTATAAGCTTTATCAAGATGAATAACCCTAAAGATACCTCATCAAATATTGAATCAAACTCTCAATGTATTCTCTCTTCTTTCTCTTGATGTAACATTTCTTTCCAAAGACTCCTAAAAAATAATCTAATTATTGTGAAAATAGTCTCTCCATACTATCTCATATGGGGTATTAGTAGTTGTTCAACCTTAACAATTCCTCTATTACAATATAGATCAGTATTAATTACTTCTTCCAATAAACACTGGTTCAGATTTTGTTTCCATGTCATGGTCCCTTTGCCATCATTGAATAGTCCTCCTATTTTTCCTTTCCACTACCCCCCAATTTGCTGAGGAGTTCTAGTAGTAGATAGGATGTGCTCTCTTATTTCTCCCATGTTTCAAGTAAAACACAACCTACTAGGTGAACTTTACCCTCTCCTCTATCATACCTCAAATATTTGTTTTAGTATCTATTTCATTCTCAACCATTGATTTGAAAATATTTAGTCGTATTGGGGTACATCTTGATATATCTTTTTCAAGTACAACCCATGTCATTTGGGGAGAAATTACCACAAAAAGTGAAATACCTTTCCTTTTCAATTTTTATTCTAGTAGATTCACACAAATCAATATGTACTAGTTCCAATAGTCTATAGCAATATCTTTGAATTGAAACATGTCATTTCTATCTTTCCAATTCCATCCCTTTTAATATAAATACCGTATTTGATTATCTTAGGCATATCTCTTACCTCATGTAATGAGCTAACCTTCACAAGATTTTTAAAAATAATGTGTCCCATTCTCCTATGGAAAATCTAAAATTCATTTTCTTGTCCTAGAACACAAGTCATCCCATTAAAATCCCTTATACCATATATGTCATCACTTGTCCTAGATCATTCTGCAACCAATTTTCCAAACTTTCCTTTTCTAATTTCACATCCTCTTTCATTGAATATGAGATTGTATCCATTTTTTCACATCTAAATCACACTAAGAAGAGTGTTCCTAAGACTTGTAACATAAAGAAAATCTTCTATCTGATTCTTTCCATCAATACTTATTGTACCTTTTTCATAGATCTATACTGAAGTATGATTTCCAAGCTTGAATTTTCCTCCATTCCACTTCACGAGCTTGATAAACTTGCTCCTATTTCCTATTATGTGGTTAGAACAACCACTATCAATCACTAGAAAGAAAAATCCGTTTCATCATACCTAGGAACCTTGTGAGACCCTTCTTATGCCATCCGAGATCTTTCCTCAAGTTGTTATAATTCTCCTAAGGAACTAGGCTCTAATACAATTGTTGAACATACACCAAAATACTAAGAGGGGGGTGAATCAGTATTCTTATCAAATCTTAAAAATTTTAGAACAAAATAAACTTCAAACTCTACCACATAAGAAAGAACATGAAAGATAGGAAGAAAACACAACACAACACTAGATGTACATGGAAAACCCCAGAGGGGAGAAACCATGGTGAGAAATGATACTCAGAGCTACTATCCTAATCCAGCCTCATAAATGAATAGAAGTTAGAACATTTTTAAGGGATACAACCCAAGGAAGCTACTAATCCTTGAAAATAGGTTTCAAGGTCACTCCCAAGGAAGCTACAAATGGGCTCAATCCTTTTGGTGATTATAATTCTACTTTTTCCCTTCTCTTTTTGATGATTGCAATTATACTTTGTCACTTATGTAAATGTCTTCAAATATCTTGTTTGTAGCTTATTGGCTCACTACTTTTGGCCTTCAAATTTTTTTCCTTTGCTCACTACCTTCAACAAATAATTAAACACCTTCTTCACTTTCCTTCTATCACAAAAATATGTTCAAGATGAAATCGGATAGGAAATTACACTTCTCTTTCTCTTTCAATAACTTATGCAATTTTCATCATGTCACACATACACCATAACCTAGATTAGCCAGGTTTACAATTTATACATGATATTACATTGATTACATTCACATGTCAGCCTACAATAATAAGAATATTTCATTTTCAATTCAACCAAAGCTATAACAAAAAATATGAAATGTGTAGAGGGAAAGACCCAAAAGACTAGACACACATCAAGAAGAGGAACATGCCTTGTAGATTCCAACACGTGCTTAACCTGGTCCTAAACACTCTTCAAAACTTTAGTCTTGAATGAACATCATCCACACACTTCATAAATTCAAAATAGATCATCCTTAAGCAAGAAAACATAAAACATGAAGTATGTTGGCCTTCACAACATTGGCGGTACACATGAATGATAAAGCATTACATGTGCTTCTCCCAAATGAGTCAGCATAACCCATACAACACTTTCAAAAAATTCTTAGAATCCACATAATATTGAGCTTGTGGTGCACACCCTCAACATACCCTAGTCAGCAAGGAAAAAAGCATAACCCAACAAAACATCCATTCTTAATCATATCCAGTTTCAAAGAAGCTAGACAATGCCTTGTGGAGAAACAAAAGACATCACATGACATTCAAGAACACTCTCATTCATCCCTTTTACAACTTCATGCAATAGAAAGTTGGAAAAATCCAACAAACGATGAAACTAGTCATTAGAAAATATAGTCCTATACTCTTTCATCTTCAACTTTCTTTGTGGGAGGACTATTGACATGAAACTTTGGATATACCACCTTCACAACATGCAGAATTGGTGTAGGAGCACCTTAGTTTTAGTAGGTTAAGTGAAAATTGTAATTTTGGTTTTCTTATGTTGTTTTTATGTAATAAGTTCATCTAAGACCATGTTTGGTGTGCTAGAGTTCATATTAGGTCATTAGGAGTGTTGGTGGGTCAAGTTGCTTAAAATTGTCAATTTTGCCAAATGTTGTCAATGTGGCAAATGTTGCAAAACATGGAATATGAAAAGACACAAGTGTAAATGAAGGAATTAGAATAGTAGTATTTTGAAAACAAGTTTTAAATGGTTGGTACATATTTAAATATCCTTGAGGAGGTCGAAAACAAGGATGGTTGTTACATTTTTTTTGAAGTGAAATCAATAAAAGGCATCCTTGTTTTTGCATTTTTGAATGTTAAATTATTGTTTCAGAGCTTGGTATGGCCTTGAATAGCTAGTTCATAATATAAAACCAATTGAAGTCAATGGATCATTGAGTATACCTTCTGTTGCACTTCGTCCCATTTAATTTCATTAAGATTTGAGTGTTTTAGAGCCAATTTACCCCAGACTAGTTGAAAACCCTAGGTTTAGTGCTTTGAAGGAAGAAACATGAATATCTCACCATTACATTGGTGAAACCTCATGAAACTTGGTGTAATGGCTTTGAATAGGTTTTTTTTGGTTTCTATAAATTTTTAGGTGTAGAGGAAGTGTGAAACATGTGCCAAGTTGATGCCCTATCCTAATTTCCTCATGTATTACACATTGAAGTCACATAGGACTTAAAGGGTTTGGAAAAAAGCTCTTGGGAAATTGTTTCTAGTGATTGGGATGGATGTTGTAGAACCCATAAGACATGTTTGAGGAATTGGTTTGAAGTTTTAAGGCCTAGAGATTGAAAACCTCATTGCTACCTAGTTGTTCAAGCCTAATTAGGCCTAGTGCAAAATGAGACAGTAAAAAATATACCCTTGTGTTACAAAACAACCCCATCCAATTTTTTGATATGTTGTTAAAGGAAAAGAAGGGTATTCAAAAATTATTTTAGAGTTAGGGTATGAGGTATACATAGGTAGTTATGATAGAAAAACTAGTTAGGAATGGTTACTAGAAGATTGAGGCCTAGAGGCCAAAATGCACCATTTAATGCTTGAGACCTTGAAAGTTTGCTTCATTGGAGTTGGTGCAAGATTCTCTATCCCTGATTTTCATCAAATTAGTATCAGAGCATAGGTATGATTTGAATAAGAAAATTTGAGTTGAAAGAAGAATAAAATGCCTCCAAAAGGGAATGTCATTGCTTGAGAATTGAG
>VDFB02066617.1:0-23718 GCA_007258455.2 Sequoia sempervirens | reverse complement strand
TTACCTTCCCTATGGGACTGAGAGCCGATGGGGTGCTTCCTTGGGTGTTCTTCATGCTCGAGTTCATGGAGAATACCTTCCCTATGGGACTAAGAGCCTATGGGGCGCTTCCTTGGGTGTTCTTCATGCTTGAGTTCGTGGAGAATACCTTCCCTACAAGACTGAGAACCTGTAGGGCACTTTCTTTGGGTCTCCTCCATGCTAGAGTTTTTGGAGGACACCTTCCTTATAAGACCAAGAACTTGTAAGGCGCTTTCTCTTTTTCGGACTTAATAGTTCTGAGCAGCTATGGGGTCCTTTGCTTGCCTTGCAACCTTCAGCATGCCAAATCGAATACTTTGATTCTTTATTGAGCACTCATCAATATTTGTGCTCGCTAAAGTAGGTGATGAAATTTGCCAACCTATGTACCTTTGCCCCTCTCCACTTTCGAAAAGCCAAATTGAGCAGCGACCTAATCTAAGCTGCTGCTGTGGTCCCACTTGGTGCCTCGCTTTGAGCCGCCAAGGCGGGGTATGCTTGGGGACGCCGCGACGGGCGCTTATCGCCCCTGCAACCTCGCCATACAACCCGGGCAGAGGCTGCTACACCTCTCATTGGGAGTCAAGTTGTAACGCCCCCTTCGGCCGACCGACCCGAATATGGCCGTTTTTCTCCATTCCTTCATCAAATTCACTCCTTGAACAAACATTCCAATCTTCTAAGCATTCAAACAATCACTCCACAAGCTTCAACACACTCTTTTGCATTCACTTCAAGCTTTCTAGCAGCATTCAAGCTCTCCATTGCAGCCAACACACCACTCCATCTTCGGTAGAACAAGTTGGGAACGAAACACCATTGTAGCAGAGGCTGAGTACTCTCATTTTCTCCCCCAAGCAGCCTTGAGTGCTCTTGGCGGAGGTGGTAAGCTTCCCTTTCTTTCCTTCAATCACTTGGTTGAGTTAGCGCTTTACTATTTTGCAGTGCTTTTGTGCTTTTCACTATATTACTTTCTTTATCTCGTTTCTTGGTTGTTCATGGAGGTGGAAACACCTAAATGGGGGTCTAACTAAGGCAGACCCCTATACAGCCACCCAACATTTTCCTCTCTTTCTGTGTGTAGGAGTACGCACTTTCGAGAAGCCAACTGGCTACTGAATTTCTTGGTGAGATCATTCTTGCCCTTTTCACTCTTGCATTTCTGGTTTATAATATTAGAGAATACTTTATTTACTTAATCGCATCATTTTGGCCCTTTAGTTAGTTAGTTGGGCTGTTAGCTAGTTTTTCTAGGTTTGACCTTGTCTTCGCTGTTGTCTGGCCGTACGGACATCAGAGATTGCGCTTTCGTCCTCAGGCAGAGAGCTTCCTAAGGCGTAGTGTTGGACTTGAAAATCAGCTTACCTAGCCCCATTTCGAAATTCAGAATCGTAGAGTGGTTGCAGGACTTTATAGTCCTCATCATTCTCATCCTCATACCCTAAACTTCCCATTTAGCTGAGGTAAGTTAGGGCAGCCTCTCGCGTCTTGGCCCTCCGTGACCTGGGGTCTTGCACGTGGTGGTTCCCCTCTCTTACACTTCCATACCAGTGCAAATATGGAACCGATTTTTTTTTGGGTTTTGAGGTATGTATTAGATAAGTTCTTAGAAATAAATTCATACTTTTAAGGTAGGTTTTCTCAAAGTTATTAATATTTTATATTTTTTCATTAATTTGCTTTAAAGGCCACAATTTTTGGATTTTTTTTTTACATTTTTTGAAAGATTAGAAAAATCTAGGTAGGGTTAGTTCTTTGTAAATTTCTATTAAAAATAAAGTAAGTTATTTAATTTAGTGGTTAAATTTTAGTCAAAACTTTAATTAATTTGCTCTATAGGCTGCAATTTTTGGAATTTAAAAAAAAATTACATTTTTAGAAAGCTTATCAAATATTAGGTAGGGTTAGTTCTTTGAAATTTTTTTAGACATAAAATATATTCCTTAATTTAGTGATCTACCAAATTGAAACTTCAAATTCTCTCACACCAAAAACTTTCCTACCTTAATAAACCTTAAAATAAAAACATAATTAGAGCCTAAGTCACAAGGTTCAAATTCGAATTTGAGTTCGACAACATTGAAATTCAAATTCGGATGAAGTTCGGCAAGGAAAAAATTCAAAATGTAAAAACTTTGGATTAAATTTGCCTTATGTAATTTTTTTTTAATAAATATAAGTTATATATCCACAAAATTGTCTAAAGGAAATTTAATAATATTAATAGTATATAAAAACTGGTAAATATTAGATAAAACTAAAAATATATATATCATGTAATATATTTTCATATATATAATAAATAATATACAAGTAAAAGTAATTTATTACATATAAAATAATATTAAAAATATATCAAAACACAATATAACTTAATAATATTAAGTTAAATAATATTAAATTTAAATATATTAAATGTTAATTTTTAAATACAAAATTAATAAAAATATACATGATTTAAATTTTTTAATAAAACATAAATAAACAAAGTAAATAACAAATATACATGATATAAAACATAAAATATAAAAAATATTTAATTTTATTTAAAAAATTAATAAATGAAAACAAAACTTAATAATTAAAATATAAATATTTAATCTAAAACTTAAAAAAAAAAAGAATAAAATTAAAAACATAAAAATAAAAATAAAAATTCAAACAAAAGTTAAAGCCGATAGTAGATTAGTAATATCATTGCCCTTGATCCATTTGGTGCAATACTCCCATCGGGTGGGTGGCCATGGCGAAGTAGTGAAGAACTGGCGATCCTCAATTATTATTCTATCAGAGAGTTCGAGTGCTGGTTTCGGACAGTGATTGATAGCAAAAGAGGAGCCGACCCTAATTTCATTTTTGTTGAAATAGCCCTAAAAACATTTCCGGAAGGAGACATACACTGCTCGAGTGAAAAATCCCTAAAAAGACGTTTTATTAAATATATTTTTATTAAAAAAACTTATGCCATTTACCTATATGAATATAAGGTGAATTTGAACGATTTTTAAATCATGTTTTGAAGTTCGCTGAATTTCGAACTTCATAGTTGAAATTCAGCGAACTCTGTGACTTAGATTAAAGACATGTCATCTTTAGGATTAGAGGACCTTTCTACACATACAAAATCTAAGGACCCATTTTATTTTCCACCACCAAAAATTGAGGAAGGAGTTCCACAAGGACATAAACAATGATACATTTCATTAAAGATGAATTGTTTGACGCATTTGTAAAATCCTTAAATGAGGGTTTAGATAGGTTTACGAAGGAATTATTATCAAAATTAAAGTCCCAGAAAACCACCAAGGTGGGTACAACCCTAATAAACCAAATCAAGGGATAGGAGAACCTTTTCGAGATCAACGATTATACCTACCAAGAATAAACATTCATAAATTTGATGGTAAAAATGCAATTTCATGGATAAGCCTCATAGAACAACAATTTAAACTTCACAATATACCAAATAATGTCATAGTTGACATAGCTTTACTATATTTAGAATTAGGACCTTACCAATGGTACCAATGGTACCAATGGAAGATGAGTGACAGACGAGGACAAATGTTCAATTAGAAATAATTTAGTAAATAATTAGCAACCTTCTATGAGCAACCATGCATCGAAAACTATTTTACCCAACTGAAAAATTTAAAACAATTAAGGTCTTTAGTTGAATATGATGTTGAGCATTTGAGATTGGCACTTTAAGCTCCCAAGGTGACACCTTACCAAAGGCTACAATTGTACATCAATGGACTTAAGGACCAAATTCAACATGATGTTAGTTTGTTGGAACCTTGTATAGTTAGGGAAACTATGAACAAGCATTGCATATTTATAAACAAAACACAACCAAAGTTGAAACCATGAGAGTAATTGATAGAAATGTGACTAATCCTACAAGCAAAAACATGGACAAATTCTTTAATCTAAGAGAAATCAGTAATCTCTCTCTTGAACAAGAGATGAAGATAGGAGAAAAAGGCCTATGTTGGAATTGTGATAGCAAATGGTCAAGGAGTCATAAGTATTCTAGTAGTGAGAAAAAAGAATAAGGTTGAAGAAGAGGGAGAAGTACCTACAAAAGAACTAAACATAAAACTTAATATGAGGATTCCAAGGAAAAAGAAATCACTACTATCTCCCTACATGCATTGAATGGAACAAATGCACCACAAACACTCAAAGTAATTGGTAAACTAAAAAAGAAAAATGTGAAATGTTAGTAGATGCTGGTAGTACATATAACTTTATTGATAGAAGATTAACTAATGAGCTCAATTGTTTTGTTTATCCAAATCTCTAATTTTCTAGTCATGATAGTTGATGGTAAACAACTACTTTGTGGTGGTAAATGCCATCATATGAAACTCTCAATGGGAATTTATCAACTAGATTCAGAAATGTTTACTATATCTATCAGGGGAGTGGACATAGTTTTGGGTCTGCAATGGCTTAAACAATTAGGAACAATATCTTTCAATTTTCAAGACTTATCCATGTCTTCTAGTATGCATGGGAAAACGTATGAACTCTTGAGAATCAAATCACCACCATGTGAAATCATTAGCTCCCATAGGATGGAGAAATTATTCAAGAAAGGTTCTTATAATAAAGGGGCACAATTACATGTTATAGAAGCACATGATATGATAACTCAGGATATCAAAGGTTGGATGAAAGAGGACATGCTTTGATTCCTCTTAGATGCAAATCAACCAGCAACTTACGAAGATAAAATAAATAGATATAATTATACAGTATAAAAAAAAATTATATACAAAACATCAAAGATTAAAAAATAAAATTTTATTGAACCTACTTGTGACAAAAATTTTATTGCGAGATTGTAGGTGTTGGAATTGTTGGCCATGAAAGCACCACTAACTATAAGCATCCTTTTTGAACTTATCACAAAAAGCCTTAATACTTTGACCATTGGAGTGTACAAAATCAATGAACTTATTCATGACTACATCCTACAAATCAGGATTAGGGAAGAGTTTAAGAAATGTTGCTAACAACTTCATAATCTTTATGTGGGGCAATCTTGTTTGGCATAGAAAGAGTCTCAATGCCATTGTATTTTAGACTCAACACAAAGACAAGGTGTAGCAGGGTTGTCATTGTGTTCTGTCTCTCTTTAATAATTTTGTGAACTTCTTTGAAGAAAGTTTCTTCAAGATCTTGCTCATTTTGATTTATGATGGTTTTCATCTTCTCAATCTTTGAGTTGATGCCATCATACCTCTGTTCCTAGCAAGGCTTGTCCATGTCAATATAACGTATCATACTCAAAATGGGTTCAATAAAACTAAGGAGATACTCCACATGATCTCACCAAGAGTCATCTAGTATTATCTGCTTAATATTTGTTGCCCTTTCAGTTTTGCCTTGTCTCTGAATGGACTAAGTTTGGCTAAAGACTGTTAAAAAGTGTGTTTCAAACCTTCACAAGTTGTCTTAAGACGATTGTGTTAGAGGCAAAATGGGTCTCAACAATCTTATTCAAAAGTAAAAAATAAAATAATTAGAAAATCAAATTTTAAAGAAGATTTAGAATACACAATTAAAGACTAAAGTAATTAAGTTTAAAAAAATAAATTTCCAAGTAAGTAAGGTGAAACTAAAACTTAAAATTTTATATTGCTTCATTTATCTTAAGAGAATTAGAATACACTATGCTTAAAATATTAACAGAGTTAATCCCTATCACATTTAATTTTATAACCTTAACTTTTTTCAAATTTCTTCTTCTATGATCTTTTAGGCAGCTAATGAACCCTTGCACACATGTAGGGAAAGCTGTGCAATCGTTTTGGAACCTTCAATGATCAATCTTCATCTCTCTTTGTTGAATTACAAGCAAGAATGAAAGTTCAGTAAAAAGGAATGGCATTTGTCTTTTGCTATCAAAATGAGCTAAAATGAGTTTGTTTTAATGTTTGAAATGCTTTATTTGGCACTCTTGGGTTTAGGGGATTCATTTTAGGGTCTCATAGTCAAAGTCAAAGTTGAAAAAATAATATAAAAAGCAAAAACCTGTCCAAAATCTGATGGGCTCAGTGCAGATTCATTTTGGGTCTTCTGGATTCTCCTGTCTGCCCAGGTTCGTCTGGGACGAGCCCACAGATGTTTGCTCGCTCTCTGCCAGAGTTCGCAGAAGAACTGGTCTTGGATCTAGCTATGTAGATCACTAGAATAGGATTATGTAGGAAGAGCCAATGAATAAAATGATCAGCTTCTGGGTTGCGTGTGGCTGTAACTTTTCTGTTACAAACAACCATTGGACAGGAACAACAGACCGGATCTGTACAAGATGGGATCTGTTAGTAAATTAATCTGTTGTTGGGTTGCATATGATTGTTCTGACTCTAAGACAGGAGCAACACTCTAGATCTGCATGTAACAGTTTCTGTAACCAATTAAATGTGACAGGGGTTAAGGAGAGATGTGCCATATATACCATATTATATGCTAGAGAGATGAAGTGGCTCCCTTTTCAGGCTTTAATACCAAGTGGTATGACTCCTTTTTTGAATGCTTATTTGCATCAGACAAGTCTATATTTATAGGCTGAAAATCTAACAGACATGTAATATTAGTGTTCATGGGGCTTTTTACAAAGTTTCCAGGATATGGGGATGGGGATAGAACATCCCCTCCCTGTCCCTGATTTTCTGAAATAAAGGGAATGACTCCCCAAGATGGGGGGCATTCCCCAGTCAGGGGACCCTAGGGCGATGACCTTCCATCCTCGGCATCCCTATTTTGCACAGAAATGGTATCTGCTTTGTTCTGATTGGTATACTTCGTTCTTTTAGTTTTCAAATGTAATTGCTGACCTCTTTTGATACCCCTCCTGCCAATCTGTGTTGCAAAATACAAATGAGCTCAACACAGATAGTTGGATGCATGTCATATAAATTCTATATGGCGTGGCCTGAAAAATAAAATTGTGGTTTTGTTGTTATCTTGGGGAGAGTAATTGGTATAAGAGATTCAAGTTTTACACACAGATATCTCATTCGATTCCTCTGCAATTTCTTTGCAACCATTGGAGATTTTATTGTTCTTTCGCTGGATTTATCTGAACCACTCAGTCTTTTGGATGCAACATCAGATTTATGTGTTTTTACAATTTTATTCCTTCCCTTTTGTCTCTTAGGATATCCTTTAATAATTGCCCCTACACATATCCCTTTTTTCTTTAACTGTGGGGAATATGGTTGTGTAAAATGATTTGAAAGGCTAGAACAAGATAAAAATGTGTCCGAATAGCCATTTTCTTGTGAATAGTAATTTCCACTTCTTTTAACTGACAAGGCTCCCTCTGTAATGTATTGTAGACTGTAGTTGTGACACTATGCTACAAACATGTCTTTTTAAAAAATGAGTTGGGAATAACGATATCCCCTATATTTGGTTGATATAATAAATTATTTGTTTCATCACCATTCTCTTCTCTCTTGTACTTGTTGATTGTTTTGACCATTCAGTGAAAATATTGTAGACAATATGTTTAGAGCAATTACACTAAGACTAAACATTTGTTTTCAACATGAGACTATCAATTAATATTTGCACTTTTTTGTGGTCTGGTTAACAAGAACTTTTCCAGATTTCTCAGCTCTAGATTAGTAAAATTTGGTGCATATATGCTGCAGCAATTATACGTTTCTTTAATTTTGTTAGAATTTTTTGTTGTTGTTGTTGTTGTTCTGTGTACATTGTATTTGTATGTATTATACTTGATCTCTGTTATTGTCATTTAACAGGGGCCCTTCCGTAATCAGTTCTGTGATGGATTCATCCCTTTACCTATCTCTTCGTCAGCCTGCATTTGATCTCATTCAGACAATTATTGTTGCTGATGCAGCAGCTCTGGTCTCCTTGTGGGCAAGGAAGTGTAATCAACATATCTCTTTTGTGAAAACTTCCAGTGAGATTGACGGAGATGATGATGTATCACAGCCATTTAATGAAGTAGAAGAAGCCAATGTTAATTGCTGGACAGATTTCAATATGGTAGGAAGGTCAACGGCTCATGGTTGTGAAGAATGGTTTTGTATTCCACTTTTGTGGGTGGATGTTTTATCTGGAATTTCACCATCAGCTTTACCTTTATCGTTTTCAAAATCTGTATTGTGGGCTTTGTCAAGATTTTCTGTGATTGAACCTGAAATCGACTGCTCATCAACAATGTCAGTGTCACAGTGGGTATCAATGTATTTTGAGAAAATTCGTACTTCTTTAACGTGGGACAACCCCAAAGGTTGTGATGATGGTGCAGATGGTAAGGGATCGATTAATTCAGTAAAAGCTGCTCTTCAGTGTGTGGATCTACTTAGGTTAATGAGAAGGTAAAAGGTTATATAATTATATTCGCTAATGCCAACTTTTTATCATTTGGTTTGTCATCCATGTCATGTCATGTTAGTGTTGATGTTAAACATGGCTTTTAATCAACCATTTATAGAGGAAGTCAACAGATTGGAAATTGGGAACACAGAATCGTTACTGCTTTTATCTGGATTAGTCAAATTAAGTGTAGGAAATTTTTTAGTTATGTTATTAACTTATTGGTGCAAAATTATAGTTTATTTGTTATTGTTCTGATTTTTGCATTATTCCAACTTTGGATTTCCAGGTGCGGTTCAAATTATGCTAGTAAAATTGAAGGGAGTGAACTTTACAAGCAGTGGACATGGGAGCCAAGGATGAGTGAGACTGTTTGTCTGCTGTTAGTGGATCCCGATGATGTAAGAACTGTTTGTGGTCATTTGAATTTGCCTTTATAAACATGGAATTGGAAGTTACTATTGGATGGTTTCTTAGTTGAACCTTATGTAATCTGATTTTGAAATCCAACATCTTACAGCTCTTTTATTGGATTAATGTTGTGTTTTATGTGGTGTAGTCTGTGAGGCAGGCTGGTAAAGTTATTTTGGAGCAAGTTTCAAATGATCGGGGCCTTGCCAGTGGACTGCAATTCCTTTGCTCAAGCCAAGCTTCTATATCTTCAATGCTTTTGGGTTTATGCTATGCGATAAAAATGGTTAATGCCTAATTCCTTTTAGAAAATTTCAAGCTTAATTTTGAAAAATGCTTAGGTAACAGTTTTCTGTTTGAAATCAAACTAAAGTCTGTTATGAAACAAAAATAATAGGTGATGACAAGAAATGTGGGTGTGAGAAGTATATTGCTTGTGCTAAGTAGTTATGTCAGCTCAATGGATGGGATGGTGCAAGAAAGCACTGGTCAGGAAGCTACTGTACTTGTAGGAGCTTGTGTAGCTTGTTATGAAAATCTTTTGATCCCTACTAAATGTGAAGGAAACATATTATAAATTTTCAACTTATTGAAACAATATATGGTAGATTTTTTCTTTTTTGAATGCAAGAGTTTTGGGCTGAAATTTCTATGCCTTTTTGTGAGTTTTTAGAATTAAAATCGTAGGTACAATCATAGTTCACAAATTTGGACTTGGGAAAACTTTGGCAGACCCAAATTTGACTTGGACTTGATGACACGCCAAAAACTCAACAACTAAAAAAATTTACTTAAATTCCTTAAAAAAACTAGCGTTCCACGGGGTTTCGGGGACGGGGACAGCAGGGGACGCGTTTCGGGGATGCGGGGACAGTGGGTCTAAGTTTGGGGGCGGCGGGGGGATGGCAGGGTGCTGAAATACATATAGTACTTGAAAAAATAGTTATAAAAAGATGTATAAGTATAAGAATTATACATCTTGGAGACAACTAGGAGTCCCCTAGATGTCTTGAGGACACCCCAACATCCTCGAAGTCCTAGCGGTGTCTTGGAGACAACGACACTAGTGGTGGGATGGTGGCGCTAGTGGTGGGCTGGTGGGGGGACGTTCCCCCAAGTCCCCAAGTCTTCGAGACGTCCTCGTCTAGGAAACATGAGGTTTTTTGGGGGGGATGTCCCCGTGGAACACTGAAAAAGACATAAATTTTATGTAAAATACAATTACAAAATATATCAAATGAGTTTGCAAAACGTTGGGGAAGTGTATTCATTAGATTTGAATACAAATAGAGTACAATATTGCATCATTACAAGAGTAGAATGACCAACTAATAATAAGTATTATGTATTTATAATGATTGTCGTTGAAAACTATCATTATAAATTGCATATTTGTGCAAGTTGTAATAGTTTACAATTCTCTCTTCATCGTTCTAATGAAAAACTGGAGTAAGGGCATGTTGGTGCCCCTTTGACTATGTCGGTTTTTGTTTGAAGTCATAGCCTTCTTATGCATTTGGCCTTATTTTTCCCATCATAGATATAACCAATATAAGATTGTTCTTAATGGGTCTCCTTTGGTCAAAGTCTTTGTAAGTGTTGTTCTTCATCACCCCCATGTGTCTATCATGTGTTAGAATTTGCAAAGGTTCCAAACGTTCGAACTGTAGAGGTTTTGCATTCAAATTTCTAAGGATTATGCTTATGTTGGAGTTTCTCTACTTGATGTGCCTTTCCTCCCCATGTGTCTATCATGTGCTAGAATTTGCAAAGGTTCTAAAAGTTCGAAGTGTGGAGGTTTTGCATTCAAATTTCTAAGGATTATGCTTATGTTGGAGTTTATCTACTTGATGTGCCTTTCCTCCCAACTTTGCCTTTTCCTTTGTTCCCATCGAGATGTTGGAATTTCCCATCTGGGCATACCTCTTCTCTAATCCCCACTTTCATCCCCTTTTCCTAGGATTTCAATTTTCTTCCTGACACCCCTTTCCTCCAAACCCTTCCTTTTCCCTTCTATTTGTTGGAGTTTCAGACTTTATCTTATTTGCATGCTTTTCATTTGAATCTCGATTCCTTGATCCTTTACACTAAGTTACCTTTTGGTGTCGAAGTTTTGGCCATCCCTTACTCGAGGACCTTTTTCTTGGTATCCTCAATCCCCAACACTTTTCTTTATTTGCATACCTTTAGAGATGAATTCCTTGGTACCTCTAATCCTCAACTCCTTGACAATTTCCTTTATGTATCCTTTCAAAGATATTGTGGTCATATCCTTATTGGAGTGCTCATTTGTATAAAGCATGGCTTACTCTTGATCTTCGATTCCTCAAGAATGATATTGATTATGTGGTATCCTCAACCCTCAATTCTCAAAATTTTGAGACTCCTGTGTTTTGCATTATTCACTCCCACCTACCTCCTTGCATGATCTAAAGTGCCATTAATGACCCAATAAGGCCTTGCAACTACTCAATCGGATTCTCGTACCTAGAAATCATTGTTTATTCCAGGGGTGTGGATTCAAAGCCACTCTTAGTGGCAGAAGATGAAGATTCCCATACCATGATTAATATGGTGGTCGAAGTTTTCATGCATGATGATCCTCATACCGTGTTTAGGTTTCCATTTTAGTGGATTTTGTGGTCTCCCCCTTGCCCTATACACCAAAACGTAGCAACACCATTAATGTGTAGGATGGTTGCAATAGAAAAGGAAAATATTTATGATCCTTTGAACATCCTAAAGAGGCGTTTTTTGCACAAAAGCATTGAATATGATGACATCAAGGGCATGGGCAACCTTTGTGGTGTCAAATGGCCAAGTTTCTTCTCCGAAGGATGAATGAATGTATCAAAGGATATATATTTCCAAATTCTCATTATTCAATTAGGGGAAAAGAGGTTGTAGAGCAAGAACAAGGAAAAGAGACTTCCAGGTTACTAGGGTTTGTATCTAGTATATAATTCAAGACATTTTTTGCATTGTAAAGATTTGGGTTTCATCCCAACTGTGTAATGAAATATTGTAATCCTAGAAGAACGGATGAAAGGTGCATACTAACATTATCTAAATGTCAATGTGTATAATGTTTGTACTTCTCGGTGTTATTTTGATTAGTTAGCCAACTAGACAACTGCAAGATCTTTGTAAAGTGTTTTTATAGTATATTGTAAGAAGTGTATGGGATTGTTCATGGATTATGAAGTTAGATTCTTTTAATGTTGTACAAATTCATTCATCTTCTCATTTGCATGCATAGAGCCTAGCTTATGTGTAGGGTTTGAAGGTGTAGTCTTCAACAACATCTTGATTAAGGTAGTGCAAGTGGATTCTAGCCACTACACATTCATCGTGTTTGAGATTTCCATATTCAGTTTACCTAAGTGGATGTAGACACCCATTTGCCATATGCTCAACCCCCTGACACTTCAACACACCCAAAACAATCAAATCTTAACATCCTTTTCAATTTGTGTTGTAATAAATTTTAGTCACCACCACATCTAGATATGCAAAACAACATTAGGGGCTATCAAGAAACACAACCTTAGACACTTAATGTGGTAGTTCATCTATTTTATATAGGTGCAGAACCTTGTGTTGCAAACCAACATACAAATACATAGTGACAACCAAAATAGGGGTATACTATTTGTTGGGTATGATTTGTGGCAATTTACATGTTCATCATTTGTAATTGTATCTAGAATTAGCACTTTAGGGAAGCTTCCCATGGTCTAACAGAGCCAAAAGTCAAAGAAAGTCTTACCCATCTTAATAAATTTTTCTATTATCATCCAACTTGATCATAAGTTTGACACCCCTAGTGCTTAGGAGAAGATTTAGATTTAGGGATTTGGGGCCTATAACTATGTGCACCAATGGGGTCTACTCCTTGCTATCAATTGTGTTCACTCTCATACTAGAAGCCAATGACTCCTTTGCCTCATGTTTGACATCATTTGCAATGATTTAATCCAATCTAACACTTTTTGTTATTGTTGTTGCTACATCCTCCATAACTAGCATCTTGAAATCAACAATCTCGTCTTTTATAACATGGGGCTGTCCTCAACCTTTGCAATCCAATATGTATGGATCAATCTCATTCAAGTCTATAGGCTTTGAGTAGTTGTGTCCTCCACCTTTCTTGTGCAAAGCAAAGGTTGCATTGCACAAAAAATAGGTCAACAAGAGAACTTTTTATGCTTTTTTTTGTGTGAATGACCTTAAACAAACTATAGTTCTCACATTCAGAAATGCTATGAGGTTGAGACAAAATACAAAGGGCTAGCTTTTGAAGACTTGGGCTATTTCCACTCCAATCTTTTCACTAAGAACCTACAAATAAGAGATTCAAAAGTTTGTGAGCAAGGAATAGTTGTAACTTGTAAGCAATAATTGTAAGATATAAGTGAAGACATCAATTTTTTGTTACTTAGTGCTTGGGTTGATGTCCCTTGTAAGATTTGGCTATGGAGATAGCCACCCAAGATCAAGAAGACCCAATGAAAAGCACAAAGAACTCAAAAGATCAATATGATAGAAAAAAATGTTTCTAATCAAACGATGCAATAAAATATGATTGAGATACAAGAGTACTTGAGGTGGGTATGCATATATGATACATCGCAAAGAGATGTGAATATGCAACCAATGTGGAATAAAGGAGATGTAGTCACATGTGTGCAACATCTCCATTGAACTAGGAAAGCACAAGTCACATGACACAAGTACAACCTACCCAAGTAGATACTTAAGTAGCTTATCCTAATTTTAGATGCGTATAGTACAATAGAGTAATAAACTAAATGCAATAACACAAAGTAATGCATCAGCACTTCCCATAAGTGCAACCTAGGGGTGTATGTAGAGTTGATTAAATGGGTTTGAACAAATGTGTAGTCATATTAGGTGCCTATGTGCAAAATGAGTCCCTTAAAAAAGAAAAGGAGAAAACCATAGGAAAAAACTCTCCCCCATGAGAGGATGAAGAGAGGTCTAGTTGATCCCTTTGAAGAAATAGGGTCTTACATACCCAAGAGAGCTCACAAATGATGAAACTTGCTCTCAATGAGTGGTTTGGTAAAGATGTTTGCAACTTGTTTTGTTGAAGGACAATATTGCAATTCAATTACTTGTTCCTGTATCAATTCTTTGATGTAGTGCATATGGATTTTGACGTATTTGATTCGTTGATGATGGATTGGGTTCTTCGAGATTTGAATGACACTCGATTGTTATACAAGATGGTTGATGGCCTTTGGGAAGCAATACCAAATTTTGTAAGGATATTTTGAAACCAAAGAGCCTTAGTGGCAACATTAAAAGCATCTTGAGACTCAACTTTAGTCGAACAAAGAGCAATAGCATGTTGTTTCTTGCTTTGCCAATAAATGGATTGAAAAACCAAATTGAAAATTGTAACTAGATGTAGACTTATGATTGTCAAAATTGCTAGTTGAAGCAAAATTTGTATGTCTAATAAAGGTCGAACCTATACTTGCTACTATTTTTGTCTTCTATTAATGTTTGTTTCTTTTAGAAACAACGTCCTTGTAATCTATTTATTGAAGCTTTCGCTTCTTGTGTAAATATAACATCGATTATTTGAACAGTCAAAAGCCTTACACAAATTCCATTTGATTTCTTCAATCAAATTTGCCTCATTACCTATAATGATGATATCATCCACATAAATGACCAAGAGGATGATTTCATTGCTTATGCTTTTGATGTATAAATTTGAATATGAAGGACTTCATTGGAATCCTTGTTGATCCAAATACCGATCAATCTTTATGTACCATGCCTTGGGTGCTTGCTTTAGGCCATAAAGAGCCTTTGTCAGCCTGCATACGATGCTTCTTTCCTACAACTTGAAAACATTGAGGCTTAGTCATGTACTCTTCTTCCTCTAAGTCACCATTAAGGAAGGCACTCTTCACGTCCATTTGATGGACTTTCTAGCCAAATTGTGTTGCCATGGTTAGAACAAACTAGATGGTGCTCATCTTTGCTATAGGAGCAAAGGTTTCCTCATAATCAATACATTCTCTCTGCAAGAATGCTTTAGCCACCAACCATGCTTTGTACTTGAGCAGATCTGAAAGAACCAAAGTCTTATTTTTCATAAGACTCCGATGTTCTATTTCCATGGCATTTTTCCATTCAGGTTTATCTTTTGCCTCAGCAAACACCTGTGGCTTATACAGTCCCTGAATATTGGCCATAAGAGCAAAGTTAACTGTATTTTGCTTGCTTTTTCCTTTGAATGATCGACCCTCGACCATTTTATCATCTCAAACATCACCAATGAGTTTTTCCCACCACTTAGGTCTCTTTGTAGAAACTCCTTTATCCAAATCATTGTGGTCACCATGACTTGGGCTGCCTGGTACTATATCATCTGAATGCTGATCCAGGTTTTCCTGAAGAAAATCATTTGGTACTGGTACTTGCCTGGGAGATTCCACATGTCTAGAATCATCAGAGTTCCTCCCTTCAGGTGTAGCTAATGGAAGCTGGGCACCTAAATCTTTAGTCTTTAGAGGCTGATCTTCAATATTCTTGATGTTAGAAGAGAGCTGAAAAGGCCCAATTTCTTCATCAATCGCCACATCCCTGTTGAATGTCAAGCGGTCAGTGTCCACATCAATCAACCTGTAGGCTTTATGATTTTCATTGTACCTTGTAAGCATTAACTTCTGACTCTTGGAGACTAGTTTGGTTCTTTTTGCATTTGGAATCCAGACGTATGCAATAGAACCGAAAACCTTTTGATGGTTTACTGTTGGTTTCCTCCTAGATCATGCTTTTCCTTCGGGGTTTGATGTTTCACCGCTTGTGTGGGAGACCTATTGAGCAAATAAATTGTCAGTATATACTACCTCAACTCAAATTTCTTGGGAACATTCTTGTTCTCCATCAGACAATAGGCCATCTCTATGTTAGTACAGTTTCGTCTCTCAACTACTCCATTTTGTTGTGGAGTGTAGGGTGTAGTAAACTGTCGTTTGATGTTGTGTTTAGCACAAAAGTTGTGGAATTCTTTAGAATAGAATTTGCTCCATTATCAGATCTAAGAGTGGTCATGGTAGAATCAAACTCTTTTTCCACTAAGGTTTTGATCTTTTGAAACTCATTAAACACCTCATATTTTAATTTTAGAAAATATACCCACATTTTCCTACTAAAATCATCCACAAACAAAAGAAAATACTTGCACCTAGTGATTGATGTCGTGTTCATTGGTCCACAAAGATCTGCATGAACTTGTTGTAGGAGTCTCTTGCCGCTCCAAGCTTGTCCATTGTTAAAGGGTGTTCTATGTTGCCTCCCAGCTTGGCAAGCCCTACACACACCCCATATTTGTTGCTGAATTTCAGGAATGCCATCTACCAAATTCTCTCGGGCCAATTGAGAGAGTTAGGACAAGTTGAGGTATCCATACTGTTGATGCCAAAGAGTAGTAATGGCTGATGCACTCTTGGCTACCAATGCATGTTCCTTGACCTATCCATTTTCAACTAATCTATACAATCCATGATCTTCTATACCAAAAGCAATAGTTTTCTTGGTATCCTTGTCAATGATTTTGCATTTGTGTTTGCTGAAAGTGACATCTAAATTAGGACTATGTCACATAATCTAACTTACTGAAAGTAGATTGAGCTCCATTCTTAGCACGTAGCACACATTGAGAAAAAAGTAACTTTTTCCCTCTAGAGGTTAGCTACACAATTCCTCTACCTTCAGCTGTGTACTTCTCACCACCACCAAAGATCACTGAATCAGAGCAAGCAGTGTACTTTGTGAACCAATCTCGCCTATTGGTGAAGTGATGTGATGTTCTTGAATCGATGTACCATGTAGATGACTCTGGCTGATCTACTAGTGTTTAGGCCATGAAGGCATAGAAAGCTAATGTTTTCTCTTTTGAATGCTCTGCGACATGAGCCTTCTGCTCATTTTATTGAGGTCTCCCTTGGTTGGATTTTTGTTTAGCCAACCTCTTTTTGCAATGCTTCTTCATATGGCCCAACTTACCACAATAATGCCATGTGATGTTTTCCAAATTCTTCGTTGCATCCTCGTTGTGACCTTGTCCTTTTTTGTGTGACCATTTTCTCGTTCCTTTGTCGTTGGTTGCAAATGCTTGTTCCACACTTGTTTTACTGTTGCTACCAAATATTTTCTTCCATCTGTCCTGCTATAAAAGCTTATTGCATAGCTCTTCAAGCGTCTAGTCAACATCCATGGTGGTGATAATTGAGCGTCTCAATGAAATGCTCATAAGCATGTGGTAAACTTTTTAATGTGATTACAACCATGTCCTCTTCTTCCATCTTTCAACCAATGGTAGACAATCGATCCTTGATGTCCTTGATCTTGAGTAAATGCTCCTACAAGGACATTTTATCATCCATTGTGATAAGAAAAAGCACATTCTTCAAAAAACGCCTTACTTGTATCTGAACTTTCATGAAGGTTGCACAGATGCTTCCAAATTCAGTTGAAGTCGTCCCTGTTTGGACTTCAGGAAGCATGGCATCAATCACTTATAATTTGATCAACATGATTGATTCTCTGTCATGTTCATCATACTTGTCCTGGTCTTTACCCTCAACTATTGGTCAAGTGGTGGTAACTAACGCAATCTTTTCAAGGCATTGGTACTCAAAGATTGTTAGCATGCGTTGCTTCTAGGTTTTGTAATTTGTGCCGGTAAATGCTGACTGTCTTCCAACATGATGTTGGGTAATGAAGCCATCCCTCCTACAATTCAAAATCATGGAAAATGAAGAAGCTTGCTGCTGTTAGAAAAACCATTGAAAAACCACCCGAGCAGCAAAGTAAAAACCCCACGATTTTATAAAAAAATCGGCAAAAATTTGCAACGAAATTTGTGAAAAAATTTGGAAAAATTCTGGAAAAAATCTACAAAAATTCCCAAAAAATTTGCGACAAATTCCCACAAAAATCTGCAAAAAATTCCCAAAAATATCTATAAAAATTCCGAAAAAAATCTGCAGAGATTTTGGAAAAAATCTGCAAAACAATCCACAAACAGCCATGATTTTGTACAAAAATCACCAAAAAAAAGGTTGAAAATTTATGATTTTGCTAAAAAATTGTAAGAAAATGGGTCTTAAAACCTTGTGCGATTTTAACTGTTAATAAATGATAGCGTCGGTCAAATATGGAGGACGATTGCTGCAAGCACCATTAACTGTGTGTTTATATTAAACCCGCATTCTAAAGAACACGTCCCATGAGTGGACGTGTCTCTTAGAGACAGGGTTTTCTCTCATACTTATGGCGAATCCATTCCTTGATATGCAGATATAGAAATCGGATAATGTTCTGCATTCAAACATTACTAAATCAACAAATCTCGAAGTCGGAATTTGATCTGACGATAGTCCCACAACAATTTAATAACACACTTCAGATTGCACTGACTTGACATCAGATTAGCATCGCCCCAGGACACATCCTGACTGATGATCATCGAGAGAATTGAGGAACCCATCCATCCTGAGAAAACTCATAATGGGTGGAAACAATGAAAAGGCCACAGTCATTTGTAGATGCAGCTTAGGGATCATATAGTGCCTATCTCATAAAAACATGAAACTGCATACCATACGTTCAAATTCCTGGAGAAAAACTTATGAGATCAACAACACCTGCAGGACTCTTGCTTTAAAAAGGCAAATCAACAATGCTCAAATAAACAAAGGGGAGTCCATTAATGCATACTTCATGAGGATTATTGAACCGAGAGATCAATTATCCACAATTGGATATCAGATTGATAGCAAAGAATTAACTCTAATTGCACTAGGAGGCCTACCAAACTCATGGGAGTCATTTGTTCAAGGAATAAGTGCAAGATCCAAACTCCCTAAGTTTGACAGGCTAAGAACTGACTGCCTTCAAGAAGAAACTAGGCTCTCCTCAAAAGAAAACAAACAGAAAAACATAGATGAAGATATTCATGTACTCAACACATCGTCTAATAAAAGGAATAAGAAAAACTCCTACAAGAAAGGATCTTTTAAAAGAAAGAGAAATTCCAATGGAAAGGGATCCTCTAAAAAGAAAGACATCTCTCAAATACAATGCTTTAGATGTGATCAATATGGCCACTATGCAATGAAGTGTCTTGACAGATCTAAGCAACAAGCATCGTTTGCCAAAGTAGGAAAGTCAAATTCAGATCATGAATCTAAAAACTTTGTGTTCTATTCAGCCTTATCTAGTCAAGTATCTAACAATATCAACAACTGGGTGATTGATAGTGGTTCTTCGAGGCACATCACAGGGTTTAGAGAACACTTAGACACTATGACTGAAGAATCTGATGAAGATGTCACAATTGGGGATGACTCTACACATCAAGTAAAAGGGGTTGGAACTTGCTCCATCTCATTCAAATCTGGTCTCTCTCTTCAACTCACTGGGGTCTTATTTGTACCTGGAATAAAAAGGAATCTTATATCCATCTTTGCCCTTGAAGACAATGGTTATAGAGTTACCTTTATGGATGGGAGAGTTCTAGCATGGCCTAAGAACTCAACAATCAAGAAAGCCCAAATCATAGGTGTGAGACAAGGGTACCTTTACAAACTTTGCACTGAAATCAATCAAGCCCTTACCCTTGACACCTTTGATTCAAATGAGATTTGGCATAGAAGATTAGGACACCTTCATTTCCGTGCCCTACCTTCTGTAGAAAAACTTGTAACAGGCTTACCCAAGTTAAAACCATCTCATGAAGGAACTTGCAAAGGTTGTGCCTTAGGAAAGAATACAAAGGGGTCCTTTCCAAATAGTTTGAGCAAAACCCTAAATGTGTTAGAATTGGTTCACTCAGACTTATGTGGACCCATTTCTGTACCCTCTAAAGCAGGATTTCTATACTATGTCATATTTGTAGATGATTTCTCTAGGAAAACCTGGATCTATTTCCTTAAATGTAAAGAGTCAATAGAAATCCTCAAAAGGTTCAAAGAGTTTAAAGCCCTCTCTGAAAACTTCTCCGGAAAGAAAATAAAAACCTTAAGGACAGACAATGGGAAAGAATACACCTCTGAAATTTTTAAGGAATTCTGTATGAGTGCTGGAATTAAGAGGGAGTTCACAGTGGCTTACAACCCTCAACAAAATGGGGTTGCTGAAAGAAAAAATAGAACCATTGTAGAAGCTGCCAAAGCAATGTTGCTTGACCAAAACATTGAAACCTCTTTCTGGGTTGAAGACTCTAGGACTGTTGTCTACATCCAAAATAGATGTCCTCACTCTCATCTTGACAACAAAACTCCTGAAGAAGCCTTCACTGGCATAAAACCTGACATTAGTCACTTTAGGATTTTTGGTTGTCCCGTCTATATTCATGTGCCCAAGGAGAAGAGATTCAAACTTGAACCTTCCGGAAAGAAAGGGATATTTATGGGATATAGTGAAACCTCCAAAGCCTACAGGATATACATACCCGGGCAGAAACAAATTGAATTGAGCAGGGATGTTATCTTTGAAGAAGATATTGCATTCAAGAGGGCAAGAAGTTCTAGTGAGACTGAAACCTATTCCCTTAGAGTACCTGAAATGGAACTTGCTCCTGAGATTCAGAGGGAGCATCCTGAGGAAATATCACATGAACTTCCTCCTACTTCAAATGAGAATACAGATGTTAACGGCAGAAAGAGACCACTTTGGGCCAAGAAGATGATCAAAGAAGCAGAGAATCATGCAACACCCAAAGGAACGTTCAGGGAGAGCAAAAGACCCAAACGCTTCTCTAGCTATGTTGCTTTTATGAACGACATCATAAACTCCAAACCTGTCAGTGTTTTAGAGGCCTTTAGACATCAAGCATGGAAAGATGCAATGACGGAGGAATATCAGTCCATTCTAAAGAATGATGTATGGGATGTAGTGCCTAGACATTCGATAGAGGAAAACATAAAAGCACGCTTTTGCAGCAAGAGGTTTTTCAAAGCGAAGGCATTACTATGAAGAAACATTTGCACCGTCTCGTTACACATCGCGAGAGCATAGCCATTGTACAGCCTAAAGGTTGGAAGATCCATCAAATGTGATTTGAAAACTGCCTTCCAATGGAACCATTGAAGAGGAAGTCTATCCGAATAGCCGGTTTTGTGATACATAAACCGACCATGTATGCGCATCAAGAAAAGTTTCATGGACGTAAACAGGTTCTGTCCGGTATGAAAGAATTCGGACAACATCTCTTGGGGATTAGATTCCCCAAGAATGAGGCCTAATTCACCCTCATCAAGGTAATCAAAGGTGATATGGCTAATAATTATTTTATATGTTGATGATCTGCTGATAACAGGAGATCACCTCATTTCTCAAGGGAAGCAGGATCTAACTTCTGAATTTGACATGAAAGACTTGGGCATTCTACACTACTTCCTAGGTTTAGACGTATGGCAGAAATCATAGGGCATTATACTAAACCAAGGGAAGTATACTATTGATATTCTCAAAAAGATTTGAATGCTGATCAGAGACCGATGTCTACATTGATGGAAACCAACCTTCACAAATTGAAAGAAGCAAGCAGAGAACTAAGTGTGCAGATCCAACCCTTTACAAACAGATGATTGATCTCGATGTATTCAGTTAACACTAGACTGATATTTGTTATGCAGCTGAATGTTCTCTACCAGCTTTGTGAGTCAAGGAAATTCACTCCAATGGCTGCGAGGAAACATATTTTGAGATATCTTCTACACTATTGATATGGTCTTTACAAGAATGATCAACTAGATTCATAAGTACTCGATTCGATAATGAAGTGTAACCATCAAAAAGCACATCAGATGTTGCTTCAGCTTTAGGATCGGCTATGATCTCCCCGATTTGCAGAAAACAATCTTCGGCCGTAATAGCCTACCGTGGTTTAACACATTGCAGCCTCATCAGAGCAAGAGAAGGCCATTGTGAATTGCTTGTGGGACTCTTTATGAGCCCTGAACTTACACCATTCATTGTGATAATCGAGTTGCATCAAACTCTCAGAACTCGGCTTCATGATAGATCAAGCACATTATATCCCTATCATTATGTAAGAGATATGGTGAAAAAGAAAGTAATTCAGTTGGAGTATATTAGTACAAATGATCAAACTATGGACATTATCACCAAGCCTCTCTCCCGAATCAAGGTGGAGCACTTCAGGAAGAAACTTGGTATGGTTGAAATGTAATTTGTTATCTATGTTTGAAATACAAATTGTTTATAAATTGTACTAATATATATAAAGATGTTTAATGTGTAAACTCTTTTGTCATGTGTGTGACTCCATGACTTTATGGGCCTACTCCCCTTGTGTGCATTATTGAAAGGTGACGATCTTTCTAATAATGGACACTTGTATTTGACATTGTAAAGTGACGATTCTACAATGATTAAACTATCATGATAGATATCATGTGACTTGATATTAATGGACATGTCATGATAGTATCTCTTATTGATATCATGGGACTTGATATCATTTGTAGATCATTATGATCCTTAAGAGATAATCATGGTGGATATTTATATCCATGGATATGCCATGAATTATGGTGGACATCATGTGACTTGATGTCAGTGCACATACCATAATAAAGATATGATATGAAGAATGTCATGTGACTTGACAATATTGAGAAATCATACCATGTCTTAGATATCACGTGTTAAGGTGATATCTCTAGTTATTTGATTTGAAATATCTTCCCTAGCTAAGAGGGAGTGTTAATAAATGATAGCGTCGGTCAGATATGGAGGACGATTGCTGCAAGCACCATCGTCATTCATACCTGATACGAGTTTATCTTTATTTTTCTGGAAATCATATCATACGAATTTATGAGTATAAAATTCGAATTATATTTAATGTTATATTCTAAATCGAAATTTATATTCTTATTCGCCTTATAGTATATATGTGTTATACTATCGGATCATTAACTGTGTGTTTATATTAAACCCGCGTTCTAAAGAACACGTCCCATGAGTGGACGTGTCTCCACTTGTGGAGACACGTCCTCTCATGAGACGTGTCTCTTAGAGACAGGGTTTTCTCTCATACTTATGGCGAATCCATTCCTTGATATGCAGATATAGAAATCGGATAATGTTCTGCATTCAACACATTAAATCAACAAATCTGGAAGTCGAAAACTGTGTCTTAGGATCTTGGTAGAATTCTGGAATTTGAGAATACATATTGAACCCTTAGTCTCTAATTCTTGTCAGTAGATTTGTTTGCATTTACATTAATTGTTTAAAAAATCCACAAATTTTGTAAAAAAATTCGTCAAAATATTACAAAAATTAGACCTACGAATTTATTGAAAAAATTCGCCAAAAACCTTTGAACAAATCCGTACAACTTCCTTTGGCACATTCTTTTGTGTCTTTTGCATGTAATTTGTCACTACCATAGTCCGTAGAATTTACACGCTTACCAATCCCGAGAATTTACAAAACTTGAGTTTGATACCATATTACAAAAACAACACACAAAAAGTTAACCAAGATTGCATAAAAACCTATTAAGAAATAAGGATCAAAAGCATCCTTATATAGGATTACAAATATCTTATCTGTAGAGGATAAGGATGAGAAATATTTTGTCCACAAAGGACAAGGATGACAACTCATAGGATATGATTGACAACTCAAAGTAAAAAGGTAAATCTTATCCACAAACGATAGGGATGGCAAATATCTTATCCACAAAGAAAAAATATCTAAAGTCAACATGACTTTATTAAAGAAGATTCCTAAAGTCTATCCTAAAAGCTAATTGACCATTACAATATAAAACATTACTTTAATACAAAAACCTTCTTCCCAAAATAGTTGCAAACAATAGTCCTCAGGTTCGGTCTT
>VDFB02066616.1:0-25952 GCA_007258455.2 Sequoia sempervirens | reverse complement strand
TACCCTTAATAATCAAAGAGAAGCAAGATTTGAGGCAAGTCAAAAAAAAAATGACTGAAATTCACCAAATTAGATCCATAACTCACAAGACAAACTTGTGCCAATAGAAAAGATCTAGATTACCAAATTTCACCCCAACAAAATTCATTAGTTATTTTGATTTCAATGAAAAGTATAGATGGAGAGGAACTAGATTCAATAACTAGACATAGAATTCAACACCATAAATGAACCATCCTTTATCTTTTCTCTATAGTAACGTGTCATATCCCTCGCATTTACTTTTTTAGATTAGCATTTAATATTTTTTTAAACATTACCCCATAATTGAATATTGAATCAATCTAAGTTGATTCATGCCTAGTTGTATGCATTCCTTTGACTGTCTTATAAGATGAATCCTATGGAAATGTTATTTCCATTTAGAATAAGATAAAAAAAAAAAATCATGTAAGAGATGCTTCTATGAGGTAACCTTATCATACACCAATTCATTATCTTTTTAATAATAATGTAAACAAATACCCATACCCTTTACACCAATTCATTGTCGTGCAGGAAGCATCGTGGGTGGAAGAAAAACATATAAAACCTCTTGCATGTGCGAGTTCACATCTCTTGAGGCTTATAAGTAATGGAGAACGATTACTATCGTTCTGATTTAAAGCATAATGATGAACAATTAAGGACATTTGAAATAAAAAGATATTGTAGAATGTTTAAATATCATTCTGACTTAAAAGATGTATTAACATCGTTCTTTTCTAAAGATAATACAAACGTTTACCACCATTTTGATTAAAAGTTAATGCTGAATGATTGTCATCGTATCGATATTACTTATTTCATTACAGCTGATACAGAACGATTAATATCATCTTGAAAGGCTATTAATTCCCATTTAATGCCGATTATATATATCTATATATACACACATACACATACATATATGTGTATGTGGTGCTGTATATATATATACATACACACACATATGTATACATACATTAAGACATATACATTACATATGTATGTATGTATGTATATATATACACACATAATATTGTATGTACATATATGTATGTAGATATGTATGTATATATATATGTATGTATATGATACACACATATATATATGTATATATGTATGTATGTATGTATGTATGTATGTACATATACATACATATATGTGTATGTACATATATATATTAGCGAATCTTATATCATTGTACTGAAACCAGAATGAATCCTATAGTGTCTTAATTAATGCATTAAATGCAAAAAGAACTGGGAAATGTTCAAGTTTATTTGAGCAATGACATACTTTGCTAACTATATTTCTTAACTCAGTTTTTCCCTCACTTCGACCTGATTAATGTCTTTTAAATGTTAAGAATCCGGTTAGTTGCCTAGCTTCTTAGAAAAACCTGTCCATTTCCTTCCATATTCGACATAAACTTCTGAGTTTGTACAATAAGCTTAACATAAAGGAAGGCTTATTTATCTTGCTCGAATGACAATTGATGTATTAAATAATTTTTCTAAATGATACTATATGTAATAAGATATAAGCCCCCATGAATAATGATTAGAGATCACGATAAATAGTTGATTTCTTGTTGTCACATGTTGTATCTATTGCACTGAGAACTTATAGTTATACCAAATAGGTTGTGCTCACGGGATATTATGATTCTATCAAAAAAAAGTACAAGTTGATTTCACAATATGCATATGTGATGCAAAGTGAATAATTTTGTAGAGAAAAATTACATGGACTTCATGACTCCTATTTGAAAGGACTTCATTATTGTTTAATCTTTCTTGTAGTACATCTTGATAGTGAATACAAATGTTCATTATAAAGACATAGAATAATGGATAGAAAAATTGATACAAATTCTTTTGAAAAGTAAGATATTGTGATTTATGAAGTATCATACATGTAGATATTGTCAACTGCATGGATTAATGTCAATGAAGATTCATTCTTAAAATAGAATGTTTGTTTGAGGAAATTTTTGTTATGTTTTTCCATGTAAGAAAGGTAATGCTTGCCCATAAATTCATCGAACATGATTCCTCGGATAGGAGGCAATTGTGGTAATGAAATTTCTTTGCTTAAGAATGTATACTCACATATATACCCATATATATGTATATACATACATACATAAGCTATTTAATATTGCATTTTAATCACTTTCATTCTATTACTTGCATGTTCTTATATTGGATCCACTTCATTACTTGACTTCCACTATGAAAAGATTATTGAAAGGTTTGCATGCTTGCAAACATGTTATTATAATAGCAAACTAGAACTTGCAAAGATTTACTTGTTGCTTTTAAGAAATGATGGACATAGCAACATTGATGGTAAATTAACATGTAACCTTCATGATTGATTATGTATGTGCAAAAGCATCAAGCATGATGATGTTTTGATGAAGCTTTGTGATGATCATGATATGATTAGATATTGATTTGACTTGCTACACATGTTCCATTACTACTATTCAGTATTGCATTGCTAGTTTTCCTCGTGCTAGGTCGGGTATTCTTCTTCAAGAAGAATTCCAGGGAAGTGATTATATTCGTGGTAGGGCAGAAACGTGCTCTAACAATGATCTCGCCCTTGAAGTGGTCAAAGGAGTTTCAAGTTCGAAAGGATCCTATTAGGAAGGCTCAAGTTTCAGTTTGTTGTCTAGTCTTTCTATCAACCATATAAGGTCTTTTGTAAGGGAGATGTCCCCATATGTATTGCCTTGTAATTGGCACTTGTACTCCAACTTTATTTGTTTAATACAATTCTTGTCTCTTTTCTTTATCATTAGACACGTTTCTTTCTTTGTGTGTAATGATGTGTAATTTGTGAATTTAATTGTTTTAAATCTATGGAGATTATTATACAAAGAGAGAGTCAATGAAAGAGGGGGAGATGGGGAGAAATATAAAGATATAAGAAGTGATATATAGAGAGATGTAGAGAGAGTGGGAGAGATATAGAGTAAATAAGAGAGAGAAAGAGATAATGAGTTATAAATAGACAAGAAGAAGGAGAGATGGAAAGATAGAAATAGAGAGGGAAAGAGTGAGAGATGAAGTCCAGGTGATATAGTCAATTAATATAGAGAGAGCGAGAGAGATAGAGAGATATATATATAAATAGTGTAGTAACAGAAAAAGTAGCCTTTTTCTTGCTTGATCTAATAATTGACATTAAAACTGAACTAATGGTGTCTTGAAGTGGTGTTGTAATGTCATGTACACATTCACATCATTTTAGGACCTTTATTTGACTAAAACATGCTTTAATTGGTCCTTTGCAAGGGTGTTGTGAAGCGTTGTAACACACTTTCACACTTTTCTAAGACTTATTTGCTTAATTAAACCTTATGGGCCCCTTCCTAAATAAAATAAGCATAATTTGTACCTTTTTTAAGTGTTGTAAAGTGTTATAAAGCACTTTCACACTTATCTAGGTGGTCTTAATTCATTGGAGTTATTAACTCTCATTTGATTCAAATTTAGGCCTTAATTTTGACACCTCCCGAAGATCTATCCCGACAATTATAAATTAAATATCAAATTATTTCATTGGAAAAATTTTGGTCCTGGTAAACTGAGTCAAGACCCATTCACCCTTAATGGTGAATGGTTCCTCCCTTAATAGGACCCCCCTTTCTCAGTTGATCTGGAATGGGTTTTTGGCCTTCTTTCAACTCCCCAAAGCTTGGTCCAAGAAACTTAGCTAGGACCCATTCACCTTTGGTTGCAAATGGGTCCTCCCTTAATGAGACCCTAATTTTTGAATTTCATTCTGGTGGGAATTTAATTATCTTTCTTTCTAGATCTGGTGTCAGCCTTAGTTTGAATTTTGGGGTTAATCTCTTAATTTAGTATAAATAAGGGGTTAATTCACATTATTTCTACTAGAAAGTTTATCAAGCATTCAAGTGATCAAGCATTAGAGCATTTCAAGAGCATTCATAAGGCATTTCAAGGTAGATTTCAAAGGTTTAAATTGCAGCAATTCAAGGTCTTATCATCATGTCAAGGGTTTAATGCATTCATGTGTGTTGAGCTAAGAAGTCAATGTTACATTAAGGATCCATTTAAAAGCATCATCCTACATCCAAGATCTCCATTCTTCATGACCACTCCATGATTGTTTGTAGATTTGATTCACAAGACAAAATCCAAGGTGACACCATTTACATTATTGCACTTTCATGCTTCATTTCATTCATTTCATTCATTTCATCATTTGGTTTAATTACCTACAAGGGGTTTGACTGAGGAACACCCACATTCACTAACAATCAACAAGTTTTTCTTTCCCTTGAGTGTGTGATTGTAGATTTATAAGGTGAAGATCAAGTTGAGCAAGATTTGAAGCAAAGTTGTCAAAGTTGCAAAGTTGCAAAAGTTGTCATTCAAAGTGCAAGATCACAAAAAGAGCTCTATATAATTAACTACATGCTTCTAGAACTTGGTAACCGAGATTTCAAGAGTGTAGACATCAAGGTACAAGATCCTAAAATTAGTTTTTCAAAACCCTAAAAGGACCCATTTTCCCTTGAAGGCGAATGGGTCCTCCATAGCTCAAAAACAACAGCTTTCTGGATAGGTACACAAATTTTTATGTTCTAAAAACATTCCTCATAGTTGCTATAACAGTTAGGCTCATTTTCTAATTATTTTTTATTAAGGAACAAATAGGTTTTAAAGGGACCCCGAAACCCTTAACAATCAACAAGAGAAAGATACAGCATTAAAAGGAACCAAACAAAAAACAAGCAGTTGCCAACAAAGATGAGAACATTAAACAACCCAGAGCCACACAACAATATCCAATTAAAAACCACCAAAAGTCAAGCAATTAGGCCAGATGCTTAAGGATCTTCGCCGCCTCCTGCTCAAGTTTGTTCATGTTTATAGAAGCCTTCTTAATTTCTTGAATATTCACAAGATCCTGGTCAGCTTTCCTCTTCAAGTTCACTTCAGTTCTATTACTCGGTCCACCTCCTTGCACCTGGCTTTCCTCTTTCTCAACATCAACATACACCATTGTTCTGACCTAATAGGCATTCTCCAAATTTTCAACCATCGTACTCATGGTCTTTGTCGTTGATTTTAGAATTTTGTGGCTCATCTCCAACACTTTATGGATAGAATCTTTAATGTTCCTCATTTTTTCCTCCATATCAGAAAGCTTTCCATCATGGTTACTTTTAAAATGTTGCAAATCCTCAACAGTTTTCTTAAGGCACTCCACCATATATTTATTTTCTTCAACAGTCCACAAATCATTGGCCTTAACACTTTCTCTATTATTACTGTCATTCTTATCAACCTTTTCCATTTTGTTGTTCATAGCCCTCTGATTAAGCTTAAGTTCCTTAATCTCAAAAAACACCCATCTAATTAACCGGAAGAAATCCACACACCCATTACGAGAAATAGCAAGGATGTCAGTGGGAAATTCACGTTCTTCTTTAAAGTAATGGTCCTCTACCTTGAGATCTTTGGGAAGACGGGGCCTATCTTCTCTGTCAGTAGCAGGGTAACTGGAATACTCAGACAAAGGGGTCATCTGTGAATCCTCCTCACTAACATCATAAGAAGGATCCTCTGAGACCTTTCTTTTTCCCTTCTTCTTGGGAGAATCACTAGAAATGCATTTCCCCTTAATAGCTACCTTTCCCTTGGAGGAAGGAATCTGGTGGGACAAAGTCGGCATAGCCTTAAAGTGATCATGGATTAAAATAAGCAGACACTCATGGAGAATAGAATGCCTAATCGGGTTCTCACTATAGTTCTTCAGACTGGCATTTAGAGAAGAAGCAAGATAGAAAGGGAAAGAATCCCTAACTTGATGTCGGAAATGGTTGAGAAGCATGAAATGGTACCCAAAAACCCTAGTGTAACTACCATCCAGGGTAATGTACTCCATGAGCACATTCAGTACCTTCCTCCAATGCGAGACAATCCTCATAGAATCGTAATAGCTTTTGGTAGTCCTTCGCAGGTCCTCATTTTCCTTCTCAATCTTCAAAAATTTCTCCACAGCCTAGTCTGAGAGCTTCCTGTCCCTATAAAACTTGATGCCCTCAATGGAAATCCCCATAACCTCTGCAATTAACTTCTCATCAATGACAACCCTTCGATCCCAAACAAATTAATCTCGTCATCCTTCCATCCTTTGGAAAACAACCTAGTGATATTTGGGTCCCATCCATGGAGTTTTTCAATGAAGATGGTTATCCCGCCCTTCTACAGCACCTCCCAAACCTTCGTATCATTTCTTAGCTGCTCACAATCTGTCGGTTCCACCCTACGACTCTCACCACCCATGTTGGTAGAATTACAGACCAGCTTGGAAAGTTCTGGAACACCAGGTAAGTTGGTCGATGAAATACCCAGAAAGTGTGCGAAGCACCAAGTATCAAAGTAGAAAATACTTATGTTGAGCTTCTACCAGCAATGAAAAATAATTGAACAGCAGTCCCGAGACTACATGACATGACACTCCACAATTATTCATTGGTAGGGAGAATTTTCACCTTGCCATGAATTCGGTCATACATAATTAAGGCAGTGACGTCAGCCTCCAACTCATCACTCCTCTGCCACATCACCTTGTCCATCGCATAAACTCCTTTGTTGGCCAAAAAATCTGCCACCTTGTTAATTTCCCTATAGGCATGGGAAATAAAACAATGCTCAAAATTAATAATAATCCCCTTAGAGAGATTAATCCAACTCTCTATAGTCCATGAAGGTTTTTGAAGGCCCTTTATACATTGAATAATATTATTCGAATCCCCTTCAAGCCACACATTTTTAAAATTCAATTCACGAGAGAGATTCAAAATTTGAAAATCCCTTATGGCTTCGGCAATATGGTTAGTCTGGGTGCCCAAGGGGAGAACAATTGCAGCAATAAAAAACCCATTCTCATCCCTTATCACTCCTCCACACCCGGCAGGCCCAGGATTACCCTTGGCCGCCCCATCGAAGTTGATTTTGACCCAACCAGGAGGAGGGAGGTTCCAATGGATACCATCTTTAGGCCCCTTAGTGGACTTAAGAGTAGAAGGAGTCTCAACATTGATCTTCCAAGCCTCAATAACTTTGACCTCATAATCTTGGCAGTTGACCTTTCCCTTGGACTTGAATTTACTATTGAGCATATTGAAATTCTCTCTCACAGCCCTGATAATTTTACCAAAGACAATTTCCTCTGAAAGAGCTGAATCCTAGAAGATTATATTATTTTGTTCTTTCCAAATACCCCAAGCTAGGTGGGGGAATATATATCTCCAAAGCAGATTAATCACTTGGTTGCTTGAAGGAGCCTTCCACTAGCTATAAAAATCCAAGATGGTTCTAGGAAAGACCCAGCTGAGATCCCACAATTGCAAAATCCTACACCAGATTTCATAGACAAAAGGATAGAGGAGAAAAAGATGTGAAACAGTTTCAGCCTTCGTATAGCAAAGATAGCATCTATTGGGAAAATAAAATCCATGCTTACAGAGATTGTCATTAGTAATCAGTTTATTCTGAAGAAGAATCCACACAAAGATGTTTACTTTAGGAATAAGATTGTGCACCCAAGCCTTCGCCCACACAAGGGAAGGGGAGGACTGATATGAAGAGGCCACCACTGAAGAAACAGAATAGACCCCTGAAGAAGACAACTTCTAGACCAAAGATTCCTCCTGGCCCTACGACCTAAGCACTATAGAGTTAAGGAGAGACTGTAGGGGTCGAAGATCTGGATTAATAGCAAAGATACCAACCCACTAATTTTTCCTCCAATAATCCCCAACCAAGGTGCCATAATTGGATTTACACACCTCCATATGATTCCTAAAGATAGGGATGTTGCACAGAGGTTCATTTCCAATCCAAAGGTCTTCCCAAAATAGGATTTTTTTACCATCTTCGAGTTTCCAGAACACACCTTTACCAGCAAGATCCCTAGCCTTAATGACATTATTCCAAAGGGTTGATTCTATAGGAAGATTCTAAGAACTATTAAAATCCCTGATGGAGTCAACACCCCACAAATATTTACTATGCAAAATTTTATTTCATTCATGGGTATCAGCAAAGGTTCTTCAGACCTGTTTAGCTGGAGAAGAGCTTTATTAAAAACTCTTATGCTTCTCAACCCAAGACCCCCATAATTTTTGGGTTTGCACACATTCTCCCATGCAACCAATGGAATCCTCTTCTTCTCTTCAACTCTAGACCAAAGAAAGTATTTTTGGATCTTTTCAATAATTTTAGCAAACTTGGAAGGAATCTTAAACAAGCTTAGAGCATAAATATGCATATTCTAAAGAGAGGCTTTTAGCAACATAACTTTACATGCTTGACTCAAGAGGGCCCCTTTCCAACTAGCCAGCTTGCGGTTAAACCTATCCACAAGAGAAATCTAAAATGAATCTGGAGGTTTGGTTCCCAAAGGAAGCCCCAAATAAATGGAAGGAAGAGAATTAACAACACAGCCTAAAATGTCTGCAATCTTCCTTTGCCTATGATCAGGGGTGTTAAAAAAGTAAAGAGAAATTTTAGCCCTGTTAATTTTTTGCCCAGAGGCCTCCTCATAAAGCAGAAGGGAACTCTTCATAGTTCTGGTTTCTCCAATAGTAGAGCTACCCAGAAGAATGATGTCATCCACAAACTAGTGATGTGAATAGGCAAGGTTTTTCGAAGATGGTTTTAACCCTTTCAAACTCCCTTCCATCACTTTTTTGTGCAGAATCTTTCCCATACTTTCTGCCATCAAGGTAAAGAGAATAGGAGACATCGGATCTCCTTTTCTCACACCTCTAGAAACTTTGAAGAAACGGGAAGGAGATCCATTAATTATAACAAAGGTACTAGTAGTAGAGATCATTTCCTGTATTAATTGAAAAATAAGTGATCCATCTCATTTGCACACACATTTGGGAAAGATCCTATTTTCCACCTAAATCATTATTTGGTGAACCCGACTTATTCAACATTGAACTTTTCTGAATTTTGGAGTCTTTCATTTTATTTTAAGTTAAAATCTTGCATTCATTGCATTTAGATTTGCATTGAATTAGGGTTTCTTCTTTTGCATTTAAATCTTGCATATCATATAGGGTTTAGATTTTTATTGTTTTGCGCTTCTTAAATCTAAAAATAAAAAAAATAAAGAAGTCATTTTTCATCTCATTTAGATTTCATTTAATTGCATTTGAAAATTAAAAAAAAATTGTATTTCAATCTCTAAGGTCTTGCATTTCATCTTTCTATTGCATTTTTGCATTGAATTTGTGGAAAATCTGAAGCTGCATTTCATTGTCTACAACCTAGAATTGAAAGATATATTTGAAAGTTTGCAAACCATTAAAAAATAGTTTAAAAATGCCTTACCATGACCCATTCACCCTTACTAGTGAATGAGTCCCTATTAGCTACAAATTTGTAATTTCAAGACATTAAAATCTTAGTTTTTAACTTCTATTTGGTGCATTTATCTTGTTGTTTCAGTTCCCATATTTGTTGTTTCATCAACTTCTTTGCATTTAGCTTAAATTTATTCATTTTAGTGCATTATTAAAAGTTCAAAATTGCATCAAAATATTTCATTTTCAGCTTATTGCATTGTTTAATCAGTAAATTGCATTGCTTAGATTCTAAAATTGCATTTCATTCTAGGTTAAATTGTATTGTCATTCTAGGGTTTGCACACTAGGTTTGTAAAACTTGCATGAGCTTTACAACTTGGTGGCGTATTCACAATACTATTATAAGATGTAGTTTGAGGCTCATGTCATCCAACAATATCTCACTTGTCATGGATCTTGGGTTCTCTAACTCCCTTTCTAATAGTGTTGAGAATCAACCCTCCATGGCTCATAGTTTGCATACTTCATTTGTTATGGCTTCACCTCCTATAATCCATGTGCATGGTGTCATTGACAAGCTAGATGAACAAATAGAAAACTTACAAGCCCATATCCTTAGTGAATGCTTTGACATTAGCTTGGTTCCTATCATACAACATCTAAGGATTCAAGTGCTTAAAACTCAAAACGAAACACAAATCATCTATAGCCTTAGTTACTTCCTTTAGGAGTACTTGAAAAAACAAGACAATAGCAACATACATGCCACAACCAATTCTCCTACTGAAACCAAGAACAATATTAACATGGACCATGATCATATGCAATTACCTCCCATGAATGAAGTGGTAGCATTTATCAAAGCTAAACCTCGTAAGGGCTTGACTAGACAACCTCTTGACATTGCTTTCTCACACAATGACATACCTAAACATGCACTTGATGGTCCTCTTTACATAGTAGGTCGAATCAATAATAAGCCCACTAATGGGATATTGATTGATCCCATCTGTGGAGAGAATGTGATCACAGAATAATTCTTATATGTGCATGAGCTATATATCAAGATACATATGACAATTTGAAAGCATGGATCAAGACACATAATGGATTTGTTTTCCCTACAATAGGCTCGATAGATCTCCCTTTAAAAGTGGGACTGAAAACATTAACAGTCTCATTCTCCATCATCCCATAATTGGGCCAATTTCGTGTGAAGCTAGGCTATCCATGGCTTCGCTCCATGAATGTCATCCCTTCAGTTGTCCTCACTATGCATCATAGCGAATTCCATCCTACCTCAGAAAAAGGGAATTTTTCACTAGATTACTTTTGGCCCGAGCCCATGGAACCTATCAAGCCTCATGAAGATTTTTTTTTCAAATCATATCTAAAATTCAAGGCAAAGAAAATAGTGGAGCTATCCCTTCGAAACATGCCTCAACCTATGACTGAACCAACCATCCTCGATGAGACAATGAATGAACCAAAAACAATTTTGAACATACAAGAACAACCTCCTGCAATTTCCCACAAGAGATGATGAGATAGTACAAACAATCTTATTGTCCCCCCTAGAGTCAAACAAGTTTACAAAGTCAAAGAGAAAGCGGTTGAACAACCTCCTATTGTTTCTTATAGTCCTCCAAGGGAAGAGAAGGAACTTTTGATTGAAAAACCCACTCTTACACAAAAACAAATTGACAATAAACTAAAAAGAAATCAAAGTGCTAGGGAGTGTAGACGTAAACGTCATGTTATTGCTTGTAGATTGCAAACACAAGAAAACAACATAGAAAATCAAAATCCAAACCTACCTGAAGCAATCCATGATGACTCTCAACCCTCATTGCAACATAAACAAGAACATTGTAGGGACATTGTTATTCAACTTCCTACTATGATTAACTTAGATGATGACATTGACATTGCAAAAATTGATGAACAAGTGCATGTTGAGTTGAATACATTGTTTTCTTCTTCTATGAGCTTAAATGAAAAATCTCCTAAAAAGAGTGTTTAACTTGGTGCGTGTCCTAGTTCGTCACTTGCTCTTGTCCCTTTGGCTAGTTTCCTGCCTTTCGTTTATACCGACCGAGATTGGGAGGTGGATAACCTGCTTTAGGTTGACTCGTCTGTGCCTTACTATTATTTTTTTTCATTTCTTTTCTTTTTATGTGATTGCATGTGCGTAATGTGATCCCCCATGATGTTTTGTTTGATGTGTTCCTCTTATTTTGTGCATTCTTTTCTCCATGGGTATCCCATTAACAAGGTTTTACAATTTCTAAGAGATCCTGATTTTTACTAAAATCACATATTTTTAGAGAATATAATGATTTAAGCCTTGAAAAGTTACATTTAAAGGATTCCAATTTAAGAGGGTTTGATCAAACCACTTTAGATCAAACCCCCTTGGATAGGTAGAACCCTCTAGTTTTTAGTAAAACCATACCTATAATGGAGTCTCCAAGTTACACCTATCAAAAATAACACTTTTGGATTTACCTTTGGGGATCGAAATGAATTCATTTAAAATTTATTTTTGTAAGTATGTAGTCCTTATTATAAGCTTCCCAAAAGTATAATTTTAAATAAATTTAATTTTATTATTATATTTATTTTTTATTTCTTTGTAAATTGTTGTTTTTCACTTAAAATCAAGCTCTCTGTTCTGCACATGTAGAGCAATAGTAGATTATAAAAAAAAATTGAAAAATATCTATGCACTAAATATTGATGTCCCTGATCCAGCCAAAAAAAAAGAATTTTGATACATGTACAAAAAAGTTATGTTGCATACAATTTTCCTATGTCTAAATTGTAATTGGTTTGACTTCAAAACTTGATTAAGGAAAAAATATTCAATAAAACACCATGAAACCAAATGAAAGGGTTAGATATCATAGTCACAAATCTAAATTCAAAAATAGAATTTTATCCTTCATGAAAAAAGCTATGTTAGCACAATGATCATCACCTTAAAAATCATGTTCACTAAAAAACTAGCTTTCTCAAGGAGATGGAAAAGGAAGTGCAATATGATTCCAAAAATTTTGAAAAATATATTTAGAATCTACAGACAAAATGTCACAAATCACTAGTTTGCATCATCTTCACAATTCTTCACGGTTTATCATTATAGGTGCCCAAAAGTGAAGATTTAGTTAGAAAAATCAGTTTAGTGTCTAGTTTGGCCAAAATTGTAAACCAAGATTGTGTGATCACCCATATGTACCTTCATTCTTCTATTTCATAATCATTTTCCATTTTATCTTGTGTTTCCTCTTTTGGGATGGCGAGCAGCGCCAAGACATTTATGTTCTTCTATGTTGACCCAAAAAATTTTTCTTTTCATTTGTCTTGTGTTTTCCTTTTGGGAATGATGCAAGGCATCGAGACATTTATGTCTCTTCCATGTTGACCCAAATATTTTCTTTTTCTTTTTTCATTTGTCTTGTGTTTTCCTTTGGGGATGAGATCGTATATGCCAATAAATTTATGTTCTTCCATGTTGACCAAAATATTTTTCTTTTCTTTTCATTTTTGTCTTGTGTTTTCCTTTGGGGATGATGTAAGGCATCGAGACACCCTATGTCTCTTCCATGTTGACCCACAAGGTTTTTCATTTTATTTTTGCTCTCTTTGTGTCATTCTTCCAGTTCTATGTGTATTTAGGGAATGATGATAATTCCATGATCTATGACAACATTGTAGCACAAACATACTAACCCCAAATCCATAGATCCCTTATGTGTTTGTGGGGGCAACCCTTCCTTCCTATTTCATGACAGAGCTTGCTTCAAAAACATATGACTTGGCATAGGGTTTTCTGAGGAAATCTCTCATGTCTTTGGATCAAAATCATTGGCTACTTTAAAAAAAATTCTCACAATGATGGTGTAGCAACCACCTTAAAGTGGGAGCATACATAGATGACATATTTTCAAAAAATTCATGGCATGATTTTTCTTTTTTCTTGTGATGTGCCCTCTTCTTGGTGGTGTCATTGGGCTTGATGTCGTCCAAGAGAGTACAATCTATTGTCATGGCATGATGAGAATAAGGCATCCCACGGGCAACGATCTGACACTTTTGACTTGTCCTCTCTTGGAGACATTAGAGACAATGCTCCCTAAGAGGAAGACCATTGCACGAACAAAGAAAAATCCCCTTTAAGCAAATTTTTTATATGACATTCAAAAGCATTTACATTTTGGTTCCTTATTAAAGTTAAATCAGGAGGATAACTTTGGTATGGTTTGTATGATGGGAAGCTAATACATTGGCATGACTTTCTCATTATACAATGGGAAGTCGATACACTGGCATGGGAAGTTGACACACTAGCATGCCTTCTCTCACTAAACCACTTCATTGGGACAAATCACCTAGTGGAAAAACTAAGGTTCCACTACCACAGAGTGAGCAACATTTGTTATGGACAAACAGCCACCACCTCACATCACGTTGAATCAATTGTGCTTGATCCTTTATTTTTGTTTATTTTTCTTGACCTTTGACAGGGTATGATCATGTATCTTTGTTATTGCTACATATTTAAGTGTCTTGGATGTCTACTTTAGTGTGAGTTTGACATGAGGTCATCCTCTCACTAAAGTGGGGGCAAAATGTAGTAACGGAAAAAGTAGTCTTTTTCTTGCTTGATCTAATAATTGACATTAAAACTAAACTAATGGTGCCTTGAAGTGGTGTTGTAATGTCTTGTACACATTCACATCATTTTAGGACCTTTATTTGACTAAAACATGCTTTAATTAGTCCTTTGCAAGGGTGTCGTGAAGTGTCATAACACACTTTCACACTTTTCTAGGACTTTTTTGCTTAATTAAACCTTATGGGCCCCTTCCTAAATAAAATAAGCATAATTTGTACCTTTTTTAAGTGTTGTAAAGTTTTATAAAGCACTTTCACACTTATCTAGGTGGTCTTAATTCATTGGAGTTATTAACGCTCTTTTGATTCAAATTTAGGCCTTAATTTTGACACCTCCTGAAGATCTATCCCAACAATTATAAATTAAATATCAAATTATTTCATTGAGAAAATTTTGGTCCTGGTAAGCTGAGCCAGGACCCATTCGCCCTTAATGGAAAATGGGTCCTCCTTGAATAGGACCTCCCTTTCTTAGTTGATCTGGAATGGGTTTTTAGCCTTCTTTCAACCCCTGAAGCTTGGTCCTGGAAACTTTGCCATGACCCATTCGCCTTTGGTGGAAAATGGGTCCTCCCTTAATAGGACCCTAATTTTTGAATTTCATTCTGCTGGGAATTTAATTATCCTTCTTTCCAAATCTGGTGTTTCCCTTAGTTCTTTGAATTTTGGGGTTAATCTCCTAATTTAGTATAAATAAGGGGTTAATTCACATTGTTTCTCCTAGAAAGTTTATCAAGCATTCAAGAATTCAAGTGATCAAGAATTAGAGCATTTCAAGAGCATTCATAAGGCATTTCAAGGAAGATTTCAAAGATTTATTGCAGTAAAATTCAAGGTCTTATCATCATGTCAAGGGTTTAATGCATTCATGTGTGTTGAGCTAAGAAGTCAATGTTGCATTGAGGATCCATTTACAAGCATCATCCTACATCCAAGATCTCCATTATTCATGGACACTCCATGATTGTTTGTAGATTTGATTCACAAGACAAAATCCAAGGTGACACCATTTACATTATTGCACTTCCATGCTTCATTTCATTCATTTCATCATTTGGTTTAATTACCTAGATAAGGGGCTTGACTAAGGAAAAACCCCATTCACTAATAATCAACAATTTTTTCTTTCCCTTGAGTGTGTGATTGCAGATTTACAAGGTAAAGATCAAGTTGAGCAATATTTGGATCAAAGTTGTCAAAGTTGCAAAAGTTGTCATTCAAAGTGCAAGATCACAAAAAGAGCTCTACATAATTAACTACAGGCTTCCAGAACTTGGTAACCGGGATTTCAAGAGTGCTGCCATCAAGGTACAGGATCCTAAAATCAATTTTTTTAAACCCTAAAAGGACCCATTCACCCCTAACGGAAAATGAGTCATCCATAGCTCAAAAACAACTTTCTGGATAGGTACACAACTTTTTATGCTCTAAAAACATTCCTTATAGTTGCTATAACAGTTAGGGTCATTTTTTTATTGCTATTTGCATCTTATTTTGCATAATTTGAGGTGTTTAGGGCCTTGAAAAATAAGTGATCCATCTCATTTGCACACACATTTGGGTGGATCCTATTTTCACCCTACAAAAATTGATAGAGAGGGAGGGAGGATAGAGAAGTTGAGAAATATAGAAATAGAGAGTGGTAGGGAGAGAGGGAGAGAGAGGGAGAGATATGGATAGAGGGAGAGATAGAGAGATATATATAGTGGGAGAATCGAAAAGAGGAAGAAAAGATCAGGAAGAATCACGAAGAGATGGAATCGGATGGAGAATAAGGGATAAAGAAGAATAAAGGAAGGGATCGAAGATCGGGATAAGAGGTCGAAGATGAAGGAGAAGAGAGATAAAGGGATGGGGATATGAGAGAGATCGGTGAATTTTATTCTTCCATCTTTCTCATTTCCTCCTTCCCTCTTTCTCCACCCTTCCTTCCCCTCTCTCCCCCACTTTCCTTGACCTCTATATATATTTTTATCTCCTATTTCTCTTTATCTATCTATCTCTCTATCTCTCTTTATGTGACTATATCTATCTTTGTCTCTCCTCTTCTCTCTTTTCCTCTCTCTTTCTTTATCTCTCTTCCTCTCTCCATATTTATTCCTTTATATCTATACCTCTATTTTTATCTCTATCACTCTTTTTATCTATTTGTATCTCTTTGTATCCCTCTCCATTTCTCTATTTCTCTCTCTTTATTTTCTCTCTTTCTCTCTCTATCTATTTTCCTCCTAAGTGTGCAATGGGCACATTGGAGAGGTTTTAAAGGTGAATTATCATATCCTTAACCAAATGACATGCAACCCTAAGCATAACTCCCTAGGACATGTTATCCTTAGATTGTTGGCATGAAACAACTAATCAAAAGTTACCTCTCTCTCTCACTCTATAAGTTTTAATTTATATTTTAAGTTTGAAATTTGTTTTATTATATAAATTATAACAAAAATATAAAATAGAATTATTCTACAATGATTAAAGTTTTAATAAGATAACTAATTAAAAATTAAATTAATTCTAATATTTTTTAATTATTATTTATAATTTCATAAAAAGATATAAATAATAAAAATAAATTTCAAACTTAAATCTAAATTAAAAACTAAAATAAAATAAACTAAATAGAAAGTCAAAATATATCAAAATCTAAATATTAATATACATAATAATTTTAAAAATTTAATAACAAATAATAAACTTATTAAGTTAATTTAAAGGTGAGGGACTTAGCTCGATTGGCTAAATAAATTATATTTTAAAAACTAAACGGTATTTCAAATAAAATATTAAAAATAAATATAAACTATATTAAAATTGTTAAAATTAAAATTCTAACTTTTATATCTAAACACCAAACTTAACAAGTGTGCAGTGGCTAGTACTTGCCTTTATAGTATTGTAGTTATTGTTTTCTAGATTTGAACAAAATTAAATGTAAGTTATATTAATGTGAATAAAAATAAATGTAAGTTTTGTTAATTATAGTGTTTTCGTATTGTTAATTAGTTATTTTCATGACCTTACCCTAACCCTAACTCTAATTATATCCCTAACCCTAACTCTAACTCTAACCCTAACAATAAATTCCAAACCATTATCATAATCCTAGACCTATCTCTAACCCTAACTATGATCATAACACTATTTATAACTATAAACCTAATTTTAATCACTAACTTTTAAATAAATAATATATTTAATAAATATTATATTACTAATTAATATATATTAAATAAATTTTATAAATAAAATAAAAATAATATATATACTAAAAATAATTAAAAGTTAGATATTACATGTTGGTAAAGTTTCTTCTCTTATTACTAATGTAAAATTGTTATTTATTAAAATGATTATTTATACTTGTATTTTTATTCCCTTTCTACTATTTTAAATATTTTTTCAAAAAAATAACTTTTACTTTGTACAATTTTTTTTTTAATTTATTATATGTTATATTTTATATAATGTAAATTTATATTTAAAATGTTATCATGATTATACTTATTACATATTATATTTTATATTAAAAATTGTTAAATGTAAATATAATATAATATATAATTAAAAAAATATTAAATACAAATATAATATAATATATAATTAATATTTAATATATAATTTATATAATATAAATTAAAATTATACATAATATAATGATACTTATTATTCTACTTTATTATTATTATTATTTACTATTTTGCATTTTTTTTTGTTTTAATTGGTACAACCTTGTTTTTTTAAATTTATTATATGCTATATTTTGTATAATGTAAATTTATATTTAAAATGTTATTATGATTATTATACTTATTACATATTATTAAGAATTATTAAATGCAGATATCATATAATATATAATAAAAAATATTAAATACAAATATAATATAATATATAATTGTGTGCTTTGTATATGAGTTTTTGCATACAAATTGGAATTTTAGCTGGATTGGCTACCAAGTATTCCAGTTCGGCTCTGCTGCAGTGCAGTTCTCTCCCGTTAAAGTGATGCCGGTGTACGCCGGCCCTTGCGCGTGCAGTCCCGCGTTAAAGAGATTTGACACCCGGTTTATAGAGTCGTGCTACCGTTACGGTCTAAAGAAAAATCAAAAGAATACTATATGATTTACTCACCAAAATTCTAGAATTAAATTATATGTATACATCCAAAAATTGGTCTAGAGAATATTAATTAAATATTGATTATTTAATTAATAAATTTTTATTCCTCTACTATATAAATAAATCAAATTTATTTACATAGTTCCTTTCCTCTTAATTCTTCTATTCTAATTCACCTCTTTCACGATTTAATTAAAATGAGCAAATCCAAATAATTTGTTTTATTTTAATTAACTTCCCTCTCATTTAATTCAAATTTTAAATTCGAATTTCATCACATTTCTACATATTTCTCTAACTACCTTCCACCTCACCCTCCAACTCACCATGTGTCACATGAAAATAATTTTTGTTATTTTCTAAATTGGATATTTATTCTCAATAATTTAACCACCTTAAGGACACATGGATCCTTCATTCAAACGACTCCTTACACTTGGAAAGATGGTTTTATTAAAGGGAACATCTGCCCTGTTTTCTTCATCATTCTCATTCTCCTATGTTGAATTCTCCAGATCAAATCTCAATCGTTCATGGCTGCCAACTCACCCAATGCCTTGGAAAAATCTATAAATTGAGGTCAATTTACAGCTTTTCCATAAGGAGCATTTGCATAACATCACTCTGCGGGATTTCATTTGAGTTTTAAGAGCTTCATTTGCATTTTCAACTTAGCATTTACGATAGTTTATCAATTTGTTTTGAATCGTGGCTCCTTTAGATATTTCCTAGTTTAATTCAGCATGTAGGATCATTTTCATCTCAATGTCATTAGTTTAATTCTGCATTGTTTATTTTCATACTATTTCGTATACAACAATTCATTTCACCATGGCACTCCATCATTTCATCCAGCTGAATTCTTCAATCATATAGATGTAGGTTTAGGATCTACATTATAAATAAATAGGCTACTCATTTCTTAGATGACATCTCAGTGGTTTGTGCATAAATAATATCTGAGAGCATAAATTTCCAAGACATTTAAGATTAGAGGAAGATGGGAAGTTTTTGGGAATTCTGTTATTGAATCATGTTTTGATTAAGTTGAATTTCCTTAATGCAATGCTTTTCATCTAAGTGTGTTGTGGTTTTGATATAATTCACGCATATTTTCCTACACACATAAATTGGCGCCCACCGTGGGGCTGAGCCCTTGTTATTTTGTTATTTTCTAGAAATTGTGTTTTGCAGGCTCGGACAAGGATTTCTCTGGCACAACCGTTGAATTATTTGGCGCTTATGAAAGACTCTCTGGCACTTTCACCGATTGTTCTGGTGCTCCCAAGGGATTCTCTGGTGCTTCCAAGCCATTTTGTGGCGCTCCAGGAATTTTTTGTGGTGTTTTGACCCTTTTCTATGGCACTTTGGCCAGTTTCTCTAGCACTTCTCATTCATTTTGTGGCACTTCTATTGTTTCGATGCTTTTGCTTACTGTTATGGTGCTTTCAATTATTTCTGTAAAATTTTCCCGAGAATGAAAACGAATGTTTGTTTTTCTATTATGTAGGTTTCATAAAATGTTGTCAAAGATCTTGTTGAAACTCAAGAACGCTTGTCAAAGACAATTTACAATAAACTACTAATAAATTTGATGCAAGGGCTGGATTTTATGTCTTTCCTTTTTTGCTTTAAACTAGGAACATAAAATAATTAACAAGGAAAGAACACCATGTTTGTTGCGTGCATGAATGGTGGGCATATGCTCTCCCCTTAACTGGGTGACCAAAAATCCAAACCCATTCTTGTTAATCTGCGAGTGTGAGTAGGGTATACAGGGTGGGTTCTCTCTTTATTCATGTAGAATAAAGATTGATCAAACTATAGGTATATTCTCTCACTTTTTTTTATCCTAGAGGGCCTACCTTGGTGAAAAAGTACTCACCCAAGGGAACGACCCAACCAGTAACACGCTAAATCCAAGCACATTTTCAGTCGGGATATAAATGTGGGTATTGGAACAACGGCCAATATCATGAGGATAGTTCTAATGAGAAGGGCAGTAATGGTCTCTCGCTGCATGGATTATCCCCCACAAATGGAAAGTCCTTACTAGAACCCGTGTAGTAGATTGGCCAAATCTTTATCTATTTTCTTGGTACAGCAATGGTCCTTGCGAAGACATCCACATTTTCACAGTTTTTAGTAGATGATCAGCCTACCATGGGATTTTTATGGAGGTTGGAAGCTTGGTTGACCTAAGAAATGAGTGCACTATAAGGGGGAGCCCGTGTGGCCAAGCTTCTGAATTCATCCACTAAAAATAAGTGTGGTTGGGGTAAAACCTGCGTGGAATCCAAGAGAATATAGTCTTTCACAGCCCTAGGGAATGTACGTTGTGCTTGATTGTGCTTTTCAAAGTGTTTCCAAACCAAAATTCAAACAAAACCTCACACACTGGAAAAATACAAGACTGTGATTCAAAATGCATCATCTGGGACAAACTACCCTCTAACCAGACACCAGAAAAGTTAAGCAAACTGGAAACAAACTGTTGCATTCTTTGTTTAGCACTTCCACTATTTTTTGTAGCGCTTTCACCAATTTCTCTAGTGCATCCATTATCTGTTATGGTGCATCCACCTCATTTTCCAGTGCATTGACCTAAAAATTTGGCGCATCCCCCTCATTTGCCAACGCATCAACCCAAAAATTTGGCACATTGACCATTTTCTATGGCGCATCAAAGCTTTTTTGTGGTGCTTTTTCCTTTTAGTGCTTCCATCCTATGTAACGGTGCTTCCACCAAATTTTCATAACCAAAGAACTAAGATTGATCCTCACCTAACATTTTTGAGACCAGATTTAGAAATTTTTCAAATTCAAGATCATTTCTCATAAATTGAAGTATTTGAAAATTGTCCTTTGTCCAATGATTTCATGAAAGACTAAAATCCAAAAACCAAAATCCATAGCTCTTAGTCCAAAAGCCCATCAGAAACGTCTTTCCACACTTTATGAATTCGAAGATAGATTACTATTCAACTTTTACAGGAAGGCTTCAAAGAACAATCTTGGTTTGTATTCGTTTTATTATTGGTAAAACCCAAGACTCTTTCAAAGGTTTGGACATCTTGTCTAAAATAAAAAATTTCCTCATTTCACAATTGGAACCAAAATTGCAAAATTCTCTCAAGTTCAAAACTATCCCTTAAGTCCCCATTCAAAACTATCCCTTAAGTCCCCTAGAGTCCAAAACTTTGTTAAAATTTAACTTTCACCAGTGGAACCCCTTTTGTCTAAACTTTGATCGTACACCTAAAAGTGCCAAATCATCATCAAAACCACCAAAATTTGATCATCAAGTTGAGTTTCCCCATCAGGATCCATCATCCTCCATCTTGAAGCAATACACTTTAAGTCAAATTTTTATCACCTTGGTTACATCAATAGAATTCATTATTCTATTCAACCTAGGTGTCTTTCAGGCAACCCTAAAAATGAAGATCAAATTTTAGAAAACCTTTATCACTTGTATGCCCATCTTAATAAGGTCCCAAAAACAAAAACTCAAGGGTAAAGAATTTGAACCTCCCAATATCGTGGGTGAAACAGAGGAAAACCCCTTTCACAAGATTGCCCAAAATGAAACAGAAGAGATAACAGAGGAAGAAATTGAACAAGCGAATCAAGACCCAAAATTCCATAAATTCTTGGAAAGAATCTTTGAGAAAGATGGGGAGAAATACCTCCTGATGTTGGAAAACCAAGGGGAAAAACTACCTAGTGACTTTGATGTGGAAATATTGAAGACTACCCCAAAGAAAACCGAGATTGAGACACCTCCTACTAATCAAATGGTTATTTTAACACATCAAATACAAAACCTTCAACAACAATTCCAAGATATGCAAGGAGGAACAATGAAAAGATACTTGTTACAAGATATTTGTCCCTACCCCTTTGATAGAAGGTTAAACATGATACCATTTCCTCAAAACTGTGAATTTCCAAAATATGACAAATACAACGGGAAATCGGACCCTATAGACCACATGCGATAATTTCAAATAATGAGTCTTGAATTCGCTCATGAGGACACATATTTGATGAGACACTTTCCTCATAGTTTGGGAGGGCATTGTATGGAATGGTTCTCAAATTTACAACCAGGCATAAAATCTTTCCAAGAATTGTTCAACCAGTTTATCACACAATATTTGTACTACATTGCCCATGAGATAACTATGAAATATTTGTGCAACACTAAACAAAAGCAAGGGGAGGCCTTTCTCGTATTCTTACAAAGGTGGAGAATGTTATTTTCTCAATATGCTCGTCCCATTCTTGAACGGGAAAAGATGGAAATTTTTATTGATAACCTTAACAGTGAAATGAGCTATCGATTGCAATTACAATGTCCCCCTAGTTTCGAGAAAATGATAGAAAATGGTTTCAAAATTGAAGAATCCCTAGTCACAAGAGAAGTATTGAAAATTCACAATGAAGGATCAAACAACCCTAACCATGATAAACCCAAATTTTGGACAAGGAACAAGAATGCCAATGAAGGTGTCACTGAAACACATAACACACAACCGATCTTTAATCTGTCAGGAACCACAACCAAAACTAATCAAAACAATAATCAGGGCACAAATCAAAATTCCAATCAATCTAACAATCCAAACGATCAAAATCAAGGTAATACCACATCTAAACCTCCACCATATCAAACACAATCCAATTGCAGGAAATTTACGCCTTTGGGTCAATCACACGAATCCGCATTGAGAGAACTCTTTGAAAATAATCTTATAACGTTACCTGACACTCGAGGGTTTGAACCAAAAGTGAAATCATCATGGCGGAATGATGCTTTTTACTGTGAATTTCATCGATGTAAAGGCCACCAAATAAATAGCTGCATGAAATTGAAACATAAGGTACAAGACTTGATAGACAACAAAATCATACGAATAGAGGGACTCCAAACAAATGCGGATCATGGGGCATTTAAAAATCCTTTGTTGAATTATGAAAAAGGGGAGTCCTCTACAACAAACAACAAGGGAAAGAATGTAAACTATGTCCATGATATTGTCATAAATCATATCTCAGAGTTGAAAATCAAAAGAATACCATTGAAACCGATGACCATCAAGATATCACTCCAAAAAATGATCTGATTTATGACACTCCGATTGAACAAGAACACGACACAACCATCATCCCTAGAAATCAAATCAATGATACACAACCAAACATGATTCCAATGGATACCCAAATCAATGTCATTAAAATCAATGGGAAAAAGGATAGTATACCAGTAAATGCAACCACAAGGGCTCAAGCCAAATATGTTCTAAAAGGAGGTTCGTCCAAAACTCCTGTCATCTCACCTAATCAATACAACATAGTGGACCAATTACAAAAGATCCCTGCACAGATATCTATATTGGAGTTGCTCAAAATTTCTCCTGCTCACAAAGAAATTTTGGAAAAGGCCCCAATGGACACAACAGTACCAATCAACCTGGAAGTATGTAAATTTGAAGCCATGGTGGGACATTTGACCGCACCACATTGCTTATCCTTTTTCTAAAAATGACGACACTTCCATTTCTCATCCTCACAATGCTGCTCTTCACATCAAAGTTTTGATTCATAAAAATCATGTCAAACACGTCTTAATAGATGGAGGAGCCGGCCTGAATATATGTACTCTAAAACTTGTCCATTCCTTGGGATTCTCTGATAATGCCTTTGATTCAAAGAAAAATATTACAATAAAAGCATATGATGATGAGGAAAGATATTCGCAAGGATTGATCGTCTTACCCATTCAAGTGGGGCCAATTCAGAAGGATGTAGTCTGTCAAGTTTTGGATAAAGAGTTGACCTATAACATACTATTGGGTCACCCATGGATTCATGAAATTCAAGCCATCCCATCCACCTACCATCAATGTCTAAAATTCCCTTGTGGTGGTCAAGAAATTACCATTTATGTTGATTCAAATAGCCCTTAGTATTGCAATACCTTGAAATCTATCCAAGATGTTTTTGTGCCTCATAACAGAGAAGCTTCCACTTCCAATCCTTCCAAAGATCAAAGCCAATCAAATTCCTCATCCAAATCATTGGTCATCTCCTCTAATCAAGCAGGTCAATCTAGCTCCATGTCTAAATAGTCTGAGGAGAAGGAAGAAGTTGCTCCTTCCACCTCCACAAATCACGAAGCTCAGTTGAATGCCTTGTCAAAAAAAATTGATGAAAAGGTTCAAGTCAAAGACAAAGGTGTTGGTGAATATTTCTTTGAACAATCTATATGCCTTTCACAATTTTCTTCTCCAAAATCCTATGGACAACCATCAACTTCAACACCACTTGTATCTCAACTAGTTACCAAATTTGATGGTCAATTCATAAAAGAAATTGATAGGTTCGATGAAGCAGAGGACAGAGATGTTCTAAATTGGCTATATAAAGATGAAGAAGAATCCCAAACAGCAACTGCCAATGTACAGACAACCCAATATGGAAAAGGTTTCACTATCTTGGAAAAAATGGGATATGAAGGAAAAGGTCCCATGGGTAAAAGGAAAGAAGGAATTGTAGAACCAATCCAACCCCTTTTAATTAATCCAAAAGACAAGACCGGGTTGGGTTATAAAGAGGACAAAAGAAAAGGTGGTTGAAAGAATCCTTTAGCTACAAGCCAGCAATGATCATGAGACGGGTTCTAATGAATATGAGTGGGATTCACTATCAGAAGAGTCATGTCATGACAAATAAATTGATGTAATATACAAATATGCACCCCTATTCGAAGAAGGACAAGGCTCGGGTTCTAGACCATTTGAATCTGGATCGCAACACCTTGATGATTCTAGTGAAGACAATTCAACTTGAAGTGAAACAGATAATTCGGAGGAGAGTTACCTTCTAGACCTTGACTTTTCCATTGGAAAAATTGAAGACACCGCTATCAGAACTCTTACCATTTCTGACCTTAACCAATCTGGTGACTACTTACCCTTGGTACATCCTAAACCAATAGATTGGGGCCTAACTGAGCCATTTGGCATCCCTACATTTTCAAACCATGATGCCATCGTCAACTTCCTTTGTGCCAACAATCCTAAAACAGATTCCACCAATGAACATCATAACGATTCTTCCACACAGGGGAGTATCAAATCTTCTAGCTACAAAATGAATAACATAGAAAATAGATCTGATATTGAAAACCATTCTATGGTAGTATCAGATCCAAAAAAAGTAAAAACAAAGAGCGCATCCAATGGCGAAAACCTCACTAAGGTGTCAAAGGATGGAAATTTTGATACTCTCCCAGAACACTTTCAGGAAAGATCAAAGGTCTTGATTGAACCCACACAGTTTGTCAATGTCGGCAATGAAGAGACAATAAGGACTATCCATCTAGCAGCATCTTTGACAGACCAAGAAAAACCAAGCTTTCTCAATTTTTTTATGGAAAAACAAATCAATTTTTCTTGGTCATATGCTGACATGTCAGGGATTGATCCAAAATTAATCATGCATCATTTATCATTACCTCCAGGAGTGAAACCAGTAAAATAGAAGTTGAGAAAAATGCACCCCCATATTGCACTATTGGTAAAGGCGGAGTTGAAGAAGTTGCTCGATGCAGGATTAATCAGACCTATTGATTATGCCAAGTGGATCTCCAATATAGTACCAGTTTCAAAGCCTGATGATAGCATTTGCATCTACACTAATTTTTGAGACCTTAACAAATCTTGTCCTAAGGATGATTTCCCCTTGCCAAATATAG
>VDFB02066615.1:0-22341 GCA_007258455.2 Sequoia sempervirens | reverse complement strand
TAGAGGGTTAAGGGTTAAGGGTAGTTTTGGTTGTTTTTACTGTAACCAGATTGGTCTTCTAATCTACCTATGGAATTGCTAACTACAATCAAGGGCAGCTCGAAGGACCTAGACCAACTGACAAGGATTTTAAGGACCTCCTACACTTTGGGCTCTGCAAGTCCCATGAGGGTGATCCCTTAATGCATTTACAACCTCTACACCATTATCGTAAACAACATTAACAACAACAGATAATCTCATTTAATAGCTCAACATAATAGGATAATACTAAATAAAATTGGTTGTTCATCAATAATATCAACTATTTGGAGCATGAGATAACTACAACACATTCCATAGTGTAAAATAGCCATTGATTTGAAATTTGTAGCAAGCGCTAGGTAAAGGAAAAAAAAATACTAAACCATACAAATTAGTACAACTTAGATCAGTGCCATATATCCATTGAGGGGGTCAAATTCATAAACATCTAAGGGTTTATGACAGATTTAACACATAACATATAAGATCCTTGAGAACATTGCTTTACAATTTCATCAACATGTATTCTAACCCAATACTACTTATCAAATCCTTATACGAACATATCCACCTACAATCCCATTCAAGCATTTTAATTAATTCCTTGAATTAAAGCCAAAACAGAAATCATACACACCACAATAGTGAGATGAACGAGACAACCCTTGATTATCTTATTCAAAATTCAGATATGCATGTACAATGGAGAGACATGAGTTTGAATTAATCAATTCAATTCAAATGCCATTACTGTCATAAAACATAAAATCCCCATGAATTCAAAATCTACTACAGACTTACTCAAAACCTAAATTGCATTTTCCTTAAAACCATCGAACTTTACAATTTTCTCTACAACTCTACCTAGACTCGACCAAAAAATATCTAACTTGCTAAGCCATACTTTTGGCCTTGAAATCCTTCTTATAGAAATGAAGGAGCAAACAAGCATTGGGACAGAAAGCACACACATCACCAACCAATTGGACTGCTTTGTGACATTCCAAAATTTGTTACAACAACAATTTCTGGGAGAATCCTCTTGTTCATCGTGCCCGCTGAGAATGATTGATGCAACAACAAAGCTTCAAGAATTACACGCTAGGATTGCCACCAAAAACAAAACTGTAATATGTTGTAACTGCAACAGTTGACTTGTCAACCGTTAACAACCTACACCTTTTTACTCCTCCTTAGTTAAATATATGTTCACCCATTTATGTTATTCCTCATCAGTTGGCCAATTAAAATTGATTACCTCATTTACCTTGTCACTATAAGGTGTATACTTAACTACCACCTGATTCGCTTCTCTTTCAAAAGATTCAAAGAATGAACTAGTGCTAATAATTTTATCCATACAACTCACCAATAAATCATAATCTGATTCATCACAAATTAATCTAATTTGATAATTGATGACTTCATTTGCCCGATCCTGCCATTGTTGGAGTGACCTGATATTTCCCTACTCATCAATTATGTCAAGTGGCAATGTTTCACTCCAATCATCAAAGTTCTTCACCAATTCTTTGATCTTCCTACTCAAGTCATCTAGTAAGGTCTGAAAACCTTGTAATGACTTAAATAATACCTGAGTAGGCCTTAATGATTTGGGCCTATTATTTACATCAAACCTTGAAGCTTTATACATGATGTCAAGATCATTGGCCCTAGGGATCCATCTTTCACTTAATGGTACTACAACCTCTTGATCCCTATCAATATTCTTTATTGCACTTAATAATAAAGAATATAAAGAATGCACAGATGAAAATCTGTCATCAACTTTCTCATTTAAATGTCTCAATACAACATTTACAACCTCCCTTTTCTTTAAGAATATTCCCTCCTCACTCACCTTCAAGGATGCTTGTAACTCTAAAATCTTATGCATTAGCTGCTTCTTCGAAGGATCAACAAATTATTCCATTTATTCATCAATTAGCTCTAAAGTAGGGCTAAGGGAGGGAGTTTGACTAGGAGACCCTAGTGTAGACACAATAGGAGAAGTAGGAGGCACTTACCTTGACGTGGAAAACAATGTTCTGATCCCTGGAGCACTTGATGTCTCCCCAATTTGCTTGTTCTTTAACCTATTCACGTCAGTCTACAACTCAACATTCCTTTGTTGCATCTTGCTATATTCCTCAATTATGGAATTGTACTTCTCCATTAAGGTTTTATTTTTGGACTCCTCCCTTTCAATAGTCTTTTGGGCCAATTTGGCCACATTTACAGTCAAATTAGTAGCCTTTGTGGTTGAGGTCTCTGAAGCTCTCTTTATTATCAACCCTCCTCTTAGATTTGGGTTAATATTAGTAACATTTAGATTTCTCCCTTAAGGGGCCAAAGCCAAAATTGCTAAAGTTTCATACTCTTCACTGAAGGAAGAATCTTGCAATGCTACCTTGACCTCTTCTTCAAAGTCTTGTAAGGGGTGCTTGGACTTTAGAATAGCATTGAAAGCTACAACATCTACAATTTTCCATTCAGGAAAAATCAAGACACCAGCTTGATTTACTAATTTTCTCCCCTCCTCAAGAGTGATGTTCTTGAAATATTCCATAGTTCAGCTTTCACTTCATCATCATTCTCCTAGTTTGACCTATCAGGTCTCAATTCCCTTAACCTCTTGTATTTATCTTGATATTCTTCCAATTTCATTCTCCATACTAGTTGCAAGAAGACTGAACTTTTTACAAATGCATTGTCATCTAGAAAATTTTTACATGCCTCCATTCTTCCATCTTTTACACATTTTCCTTTCATATCCAGATCAGAGAGAACCAATTCAACCGACCTAGGAGGGGAAGGCATACCCATCTGCATGTCCTGGTCAGTGACAACAATCTCATCCACCAAATCCTCTTGTGATTTTTCAATTCTTTTCCTTTTAGGGCTTGGCTTTGATGGTGGTGGTGAGGGACTATTTTCAAGTGATGCATCCAAGTCAATAATCTTGATTGCTCCAGGCGTTTTGAACTTTGGACCTTTTTGTGTAGGCAATTTCATTATTTTCTTTCCCTTTCTATCCTCTTCTTCTTCATCACTACTATCATTTCTCTTCCTTTTGTAAATAGGCCATCTTTCTGTAGGTTGGTAAGCTAGCCTCACTTCAATTGGCCTGGCATCTTGCTCTTGTATGCCCAAATTTGACTCCAAGTTTATCTTTTTGGTCATCAAGGTGCCCATGATTTCTTTGAAGTTTCCCATTAAGAAGTCAATTTTCTTATGATATGGATTGAACTCCATCAATGGATCATACTTTGGATCCATTTTGTGCACAATAGCCAATAGCTTGTCATAAGATACCTACTTCTCCTTGTTCAACTCTTGCCTATTTAGGTCAAATTCAATTCTAATCAAGTCTTCAGGGAAGTTGAACTCATGCACAAACTTACCACCTTTTATCCTTTTTTTGAAAAGAGAAAAGAATCCCTCAGGATCATGTTGTCACTTGGGGCCATAGCTCAAATGGTATTCCTCAAAAAAATTCCCAAAATGTATCCATCCTCCCTTTGAAAAAAAAAAATCTAACACCACAGTGTAATTCGGGAAGAATGTTCCTTTACCTTTCCCAGTAAGGTTGTCCTCGTGGATACAACCAATCTACCACATGACTTCTACAAACTCCATTCTTGGTGGCACATTGTACGACAATATATGAGGGGTCCTCTAAAAACCATACACCATCAAGACAGTGCTGACTGGGTATGGAATGATATCACCCCAGTTATGGAAAACCTTCAATTTTGGCTTCCTCCCCTTTGGTCTGAGGAAATCATAAAACTCCTTAGGAATCCTGGGTACATTTACCATCAGCCTGGCTCTCAATCTAGAAGCAAAACAATTGTCAAAATGCACATAATTGGTCTTTTCCCTATTACATGATAAATCTACAGTCCATAGCTGCACTGACAATCTTTCTCCATCAACCCACTGCCTTAACTTCATCTTCTTAAAGAAGAATTCAACATTCTTATACAAGAACATATACATTAACATGGAATACCAGAAGAATGGAGTTCCTATATCATTTTTCTGTAACTTTGACAACCCTTCATGTATCTTTTCGGCCAATAAAGAAGCAAAATCATAAATTACTAAGAAATTAGGGTGTTGTATTTGTACCCCCATAAACATGTAAGCAATAGGCATCACCATGTTGGGGTGAAAACCCAAAATTTGGCACAATGAGTAAAAGGTAGCCAAGAAATGATTTGCAAAGCAATTCAATCTAAAAGGTTCTTGGTCATTAGGGCTAATATGGAATTTTGAACCTCCTGCCCTAGCCAAATGAGGTGGGAGCAACTTAGCTCTGAAAAGTGATTTCAACCTCCCATATTCCTGCTTCATCTCTTCAAGATCAATAGGAACCAAGAATGTACTAGGCTCGCTCAAATCAAAAACTTGTCTGAATTCCTCTTTGTTGATGTTTAACAAAACCTTTCCATCACTATCTCGAATCACCTGTGTGACAGGGTCATATCGTGCAGCCACTGCCCTAAGCAAGTCTATATCAGGGAACACATTTGGTACCACTAACTTCCCCATATCATACATCCAACCATTAGAAAAGGGGTGGGGAAAATTCCTCTATCCAAACCATAATCTGAACATCTCTAGACTAGTAAGAGGAACCCTAACATCAGCTATGTTGGAACAATTATATACCAACCCCTTCTTCCTATCATTTTTTGACAAGGGAAATTGATCCAGGAAATCATCATATAAGTTTCTACTTAAATAATCAATCTAGCCAGAGTGTTGCTTTGTCAGTGCCATCCTGAGTAAACTAGGGCTTCCTTGCTATTTCAAACTTTAAGAAAACTAGGGCTTAACAAAATATGAAATTATAGAACAAAACATTGCAATTTCCCACAATTCAATTAACTTATAGCCCTAAAACAACTATTGAAAAGCCCTACAACAAGCACACAACAAATTTCCTCCAAATTCAAATTCAAAATAACCAGGAGATACAGAAATGAACTCATGGCTTTGTGCTTGTAGAAACCCAAATTCTTGTTGTAACAATTTGTAACTTCATCCTTGGCTCTGCAACTACTCTGCAAAGATGTCTTGAATGCTTTATGATACCAAAAGCAAAAGAAAATTTTCTTTATTTTTATCAAACCTTGGAAGTAGATGTCATGTCTGCCATTAAATCTTACTCGTGTGCTACCTGAACGACTCTAATCACATTCGATGCAAATTCATATATTGGCCATTGATCTTTCACTTTGGTTAGATCATTGAACAACTGCCTTCAAATCAAACTGACACAATTTCCATCGTGGCAACAAGGGGCCCACCATACCACGTGGCACTCACCTGCAATATCGCAATTGATAAAAACCTTGCAACTTCTGATCACACGATGGCAAGAAACCATGGATCTTCAACCATCGGCAATCCAGTTCATCCAACACAATCACCAGCTTTATCTTTAACCATCAAGCACCTTTCCTACTGAGATTATAACATCTACATTGGTTTGAAGCACATGCATCTCATAAACACTTTAGTAACCTACTGCATGATGTATTAAAATAAAATAGATGCATCAAAGTATTTTATCATCCCTTCAGCATCACCAAATGAGACACGTGGCGCTTTCCTGTGATATCGTGATCTACCAAGATAGTGTGGTGGGGTCATTGTGGGATGGCGGGGAATGACTGAGATCAAATGATGATTGATCAACGGTCATGCGAAATTGTCCCTCTGCAAAATAAAAACATTTATTAAAGGAATAAGGGGACATCACTAGGCCAACAACAAACAATGACATAAGTTGTCACTTAAATGAGGGAGCATGAGACCATCCAAGACTTAGGAGAATAAAATTAAACGAAGGAAATAAAATGATAAAACTAAAGGGGGCCAGACCTAGATGAAGCAATGGGACTTAAGATGTTTTAAAAACCCTCCCAAAAAGTAACGACCGAATAGATCCTTCCTAAGGCATAAGATAATACTAGGGTTTTACATGAAGACAAAGGTAAAACCCCAACCCTAGGCTTTTCCCAAACACCATAGATGACCAGAGACATAAGGTAGGATAAAAATTTGAAGTTCCATCAGGTAGATGGTTAAAAGGGTAGAGAGGAGAGAGATGTGAGTGAGAGAGAGAGACCTGAGAGAGGGAGAGGGGGTAGGAGGGTGAGACTTGAGAGAGAGAGAGAGGGAGGGAGGGAGTGGGATATAGATAGAGGGTGAGGGTTTATGGTGAGGGAGAGAGATGAGGGAGAGAGGGGTGGAGGAACGGGAGAGAGGGAGGAAGAGGGAAGGGAAGGAAGAGGGCTATGTGGGAGTGGAGAGACATAGGAGTGAGAGAGAGAGAGAGAGAGAATTAGGAGGGGGAAGGGAGAGGGGAAGAGGGGAAGAAACAACCCATTAGGTCTACACATGGATAAAAATTCATAAAATCATATCTCCCATACATATTTTGTTGAAACCTAGGCTTGAACCTCTCATTTCACATGCTTTTCTTCACAAAACTCTTGAGGACAACAACTATACCTTCTTTATTTCTCATTCTATGCCCTATTCATGCATCCTACAATTACAACAGTATCCATGGGGCCTCTTAAACAAGCTACAATAATCACAAAAAGTGTAAGAGCCCCTTTATATTATGTTTGGATTACAAAACCCTAAAAAATAGGGTAACCGGGCTGTATGCAAAGAAATGAAGCTTTATAACTCAAATCAACGCCTTAAGCTCTCAAATCAGATTCAAATAAAAGCTAACACATATATTCACGACCTGGAATTGATTTCACATCAAAATATGGCTGTATGTGGCCATAAAGTGCTACATAACAGGAAAAATACATAAATTTTAAAGAAAAACATAAATTTTTGAATGTCAAGAGCTTGTATTTTAAATCTTCAACCATCAACAACCATTACAATTATCACTTTATGCCTTTTAAATCCCTTTACATGTCAACCAATGAACAACCACCTCTACAACTGACTTTTTAATCTTTTATGATCACATGAAACATAAAACACACTAATTTCAAGGTTGTTAACATCACTATTGAAATGTTTTAATTTTTTGACCTTTCAAACATTAAAAAGTACATCATTAAATTAATTATGTAATGGCATAAAAATTAAAAACATCATGAATTAATTATGTAACCACATAATTTAAATATAATTCTATCAAGAAATTAATATCAAATAGATAATATAATCGCATAACTCATACATTTTAATGTCATTGATCTTCTTCTTCATCCAACTCTTTGTTTGTATCATCCGATCCAGATTTGACATTGTAAGGATTGGTCATGTCATCATCATCGTCATCAATATTAGTTTTGATAATGTTATAATCCACATGGATATCATCTTCATGAACATTAACTCCTACATCATCATGATCTAGTTCCTCCTCTTCAACATCTTCGTCAGGGACATCATCAACTAACTATTGATCCTAATCATCATCTACATCATCTTCTAGTTCTTCGATATCTTCTTCTTCCACCACATTATACTTTACCAGCCTTCCTCTTGGATCATATCTAACAACAAATGACCAACCCAGTTTACCTGGAACCTTTGAGTAAAATACTTGCTCACATTGGCTTGGAAGAACATAGGGCTCATTTCTAGCTCGCTCAATCGACCTTGTATTAACCATGGTAAATCCATTATCATGTTCAATAACAGCTCTCTTAGGATCATTTTCATTCAACCGTAGCTTGTACCATAGGACGATGAACAAAATTAATCTGAAGGAGTTAATGTCACACTCAAGTATATCATCTAAAATCCCATAGTATCAATTTTCTAAGACTTCTAGATGAAACATTAGTCACCTGAAAGACTACAGTTATACCAGAATCACAAGTTTTCTTCATGTCATCCAACATTTTGATTTAAAATTTATAAACCATTGCACCACATAGCCTTGTGGTGTTTCACCTACAATATGTCAAACATGTAAAAATTATTGCAATATCGTCAGTCGATAAACATATTTATTCTTGTCCGAATGTATGCAAAGAAAACAATCTCAACATATATATACATCAATATAATTGAAAATAATTAAATAATATAGGTGATTAATATATTTATAATGCATCTTTTATCTCTTTTAAACCATATGCTAAATCAATTTCCCCTTTGTGTAACATTGAAATCTCTACACATGAGCTTTTAACCAAATGTTTTTCCAACCGAAACCAAATGCATAACGCCCAACCCAGCATCAAGGCCACATGGCAATGTAGTGCAAAAGTAATTCCAATTCTCAACCAACCGAGATCAAAAAAATTGAAATTCAGCCAAACAACGTGATAATTAGTTAAAATACCATAGCTGAAGATACTAATCTTTAATTTATAATTGATGTATATTGAAGATTAAAATTAAAATACAAATATATAAAACCATATGTAAAATGTGTATTCCAATCAATCTCCATGACCATCTTATAATTACCTCTCACTTTCCTCAATCTACCTTTCCCCATCAGATACTCCCCTTCAAATTTGTTAATGGAGTTGGGATCCCAAATACGATTTACATGGATCTTTGCTACAAACTTAGGAAGATATTCACTAATGTACACCATGGTCCTGTATTATATATCCCTCCACCATAGAACCCCTCGATGTGCTCTTTGTCTAACCAAAGCCTTTAAAAATTTCAAGTGCCTCTCAACCATCCACATTGACCTTGTGTGTACAAGTCCACATAATTCAATCTCCTCAACTTGGTGTATGAGGTAGTGTTCTTGTGCATTGAAAAATGTCGAAGGTAGACACTTTTTCATTTCACACATTAGACGAGGAATTTTTTTCTTCCAATAATTTATATCTCTTTTATGGATTTCTTTAGATGACAACCATCTACAAGTGATTCGGCACAAACATATTAACTAGATTTAACCAAAATAAGGGCTACAATATATTAAATAACAAGTAAAATGGCAATTATAAGATGTATGAACAAATTGAACAAATATTGCTACTTTACCCCATGTATTTTCCAGCATCTATATGTTCCTGTTTCGGACATTGTTGTCAAAGTTGTCTAGGAGAGATAGAGGTAGAACATACTGCAACAATTATAAAATGATCTTTTCATTATTTTTCCAAAAGTAGTAAACATAATACACTAAAAAGTACATGCATGATACAAGTGTATATAATATACCAAAATAATTACCTTAATGAAGGTATGCCAATCATGCATTTTCATCCCTGACTCAAATTCACCTTTCTTTGTTATTATATTGTTTATGTTCGTAGCAAATCCTGTGGGAAATCAAAATTTTCATATGAATTCTTTTATAGCATTGCTTTGCTACTTCGTTAATAACCAAGGAAGGTCACTTATATTAATTTGGTCTCCATCGCTATTTAATTGAATGACATTTTTCATTGCATGATTGGCTTCCTGAATGTCACTACAAATTTTGACAATCTTTTCTTTCTCATGTCTTCCATCCAATATTTTTCATAACATTTTTGTTATATTATTTCCGATATGCATTGTATCAAACAAATGCACAATTTGTAGTTCCTCATAGTAGGGCAACCTACTAGATTGTCTGGGATAACTTTTCAGTCCCTATGAAAGCCAACCATTAATCCCTTGATGACCTTCATGAAGCAAATAAGTTAAAAAAATTAACAACAACAATCATTTTCAATTACAACATGAGTAAACACAACACAATATAAAAATATAAATTCAAAACATATCATATATGATAGATAAACAATTTGATCTGATGTATAGCCTTGACGATTAATTCTATTATATTCCAACTTCCATAGGCGAAGTGTCATTCTTCGTGGTTTTGATGTAGTCTCCTCTTTCCCATTGAAAAGATGTTTAGGTTCGATACTTAAGTGATTTCTATGGAGGAAGTGCCTATACTCATCAAACACCTGCTTTTCTAAACTTTTTGAATGATGATATTTCATCTTTTGACCACAAATTGGACATGCAATTTTTTCCTTTGTTTGAAGACCCGCAAAATCATATATAATTGGATTAAATATGTCAATTTTTATAATTATATATAATGAATAGATTATTTTAAAAACATACATGATATCTACTTCATCAAATTAAATATTGTTAAAGTGCAGTCGAACGTTATAACATACCACAAAAATGTGTTAGCCCTGGGGCATCATGAATTGTCCATACAAGCATTGCATGGAATTGAAATTGTCTTTGTCCTATTGGTCTAGAGACGCCATACATAGTGACGCCATTCCATAAATTTAGTAACTCATCAATAAGAGGCTCGATATATACATTCATATCTTTAACTTGGTACCCCACCTAGCTGAATGAACATAAACATTACATAAATTATTATAAACATTTTACTGTTAAATATATATAAATTCAATGTACATGACTCATTGAATGAAAAAAAAAAATATAAGTCATTATGCAAAAAATAAGACAAATGAGATGCTACTACGTTAAGAAAAATTGATGTAAACAAATACTTGGAACAATGATTGACAACATTGTGTGCTCCCTCTTTATTGACATCCATGGAGGAATGTTATTGTTGATAACAAAACTAGGCCAACTAATCGAAAGTAAATAGATCTCAGCTCTCCAAATGGATTGACACCATTTGCTCCCAATGAAAGCCTGAGATTACGAGGTTCTTTTTTTAAGTGCGGCCATTTTTTCCTCCATGTCCCTAAATGCAGAACCATCCACAAGAATTTGAAGAATGTAATCTCCACTTCTATTCCATGCATGGTAATCCATAAATTGTGCTAAGCTTTCACACCTAAATAATCATTGCATACGTGGAATAATGGGAATATAATGAAGAACCTTGCGAGGCACCTTTTTTGTTAGTTGATATGTTCGATATCTACTAATATGACATTTGGGAATTCTATTGCAAATTCATTTTATTTATGATATATAATATGATCATTGGGACATGCATCTATTGCTTGATACTCCATTCTAATATCTTTCATAATGCCAGATAAATCTCGGTATGAGCGAGGTAAAATATTTGATGGTGGTAACAAAATTCACCAATCAATCTACAATAAAAAATAATTTGTCAATATAAAGAATATTTTGATGGTACATATTTCATCCTTTATTTACTAGTGATGAACTAACAACAATTAAAAATAGATGAAAAATATGACATATATGACATAGCTTAACATCTGCGGATACTGCTATGCTTGATAAAACCATTCATAACCTTCAAGTTCAACAAACAACAATATAAAGGCTAGAGAAGAGTTGCTGGGGAGCCTTCTATAGCAAGGCTCAGATTCCCTTTCAAGCAATGCAAATCAAGGAACATCATCAAAGTCATCCGGACATCACAATCACCGCCACTAAAAGTGTCATGGATCAATGTGGTTCCAAGTACTCATCATCTTCAACCGTGGTTTCTAGCATGATCATCTTCATATTCACAAACTCCATGTTCAAACTTAATTTGCAAAACCAAATTCTCTGAGTTGTGATAATCCATATCATCTGCCCTAGGGCGCCCCGCCTTTATAATAATGATAGACACAAATAAACCATGATTATGATCAAGTGATTATATATATATATAAAATGTTAAAACGATATAAACATTTACAAATTCAATCAATATAAAACACATATAATGAGTAACTTACTTAATGGACGCATAATCATGCCCCCTTCAACGTGACCATGCTGCCTACAATGTTTCTTAGTTGTTGTGATTAAAAGTCGTCTTGTCTTTAAGCCCTTGCAATTATTGCAAGGACAATAACATTTCCCATCACCCTTTCTTTTCAATCTAGCCCACAATCTATCATGTCTCTTCATTTTGTTCTGGACTAATATTATCTGACATGATTTTTCTTTACCAAGCTTGACTATTTAGATCTTCAAAAATTATCAAACTCACACTCCAATAATTTTTATTCATAGACAGGTAACATAATCTAATAATTCTAATATTTTACACCAAAAAAATTTGGCATGCAACCACCCCTGCAAAAGAGAAGATAGTCCGGGTTAACACCCCAAAAACACTTCTTCTTTAAAATGCTAATTCCAAAACTTATTAAATTTTACCTTTACTATGATTTTAAACCATTAGACTCCTAGTAAAATCGCATTGTTGAATTTGATCGCAAAACTTCCTGTACAACAATGGAGGCAAGTAGCCAGTAAGAGCAAGTGACCCATTCCTAAGGAGCAACAAGTCGAATCATCATTGCTAATGTCAATATGGATTTTATCCCTTTAGTTAAAGATGCAATGTACACTCTTATGATGAGTTTATCCATAGGGCCCCAATGTTGAGAGAGTCCTTAATTGCACAACAAGGAAGCACACACTAGTAGAATTTGGCAAATAAATGACTAGGTGACTAAAAATTTTAGTCATAACAACTAAAAATGACTAAATTCTGCTCATTTTTTGCAACTCAGCTATAAATGAGTAAATAAATTACTAGTTTGGTCGTTGATTAAAAATTATTTAGTCACACAAATAAAAATGACTAAATAGTTAGTCATTTATTTAGTCACAATCCATTTGAATAAATCATTTAAAGAATCAAGAATATAGCCCATCAAAATACTCTAAAACTTTAATAAACATACCCTAAAACTTTTGTCAAAATCTTATTTTTAGTCATAGCCCACCAGAATGGAGTCTTCATTTTAATAAACATACTCTAAAACCTTCGTCAAAACATTATTTTCAAGCATAGACCGCCAAAATGGAGAAGTGTTTCAGTAAAGAATGACAGAGAATGGCGAGGAGATGTGCGTGAAAGGAGGCATAGGATTCATTGATGTTTATCTCATTCCTACTCTGCTCAACAAATCTTACATTGTTCCCACTACTATTTGTAATCTAGGTATTTACTTGACATATATTTTCATAACCTCAAATTCCTTCAAAGGCTTTTGAAGTATCAATGTATCCTATATAGGGTTTAGAATGATTTATTTTAATTAAAAAAATAAATAAATTATGTATTTCCCTGTAATTAGATAATGTGGATATCTCCTAAATCTGCCCCAACACACCATCCTCTTTGGCAATCAGATTCATTAACACTCTAGCTACTTGTGGCTCAAAATGCACATCTTTAATATCTTCATGACCATGGCTTCTTTAAATAGATCTCAAATTTCTTTAATCATTTTCATGGTAACCCTTGAGTTCCATAATCCACCTTTCAAGCTCTTCTAAGAATGTTGTCTTAAGCTAGACTGCATAGTATGTATATAAAGAAAGTCCTTCATACCTGCCATTGTTCCAAACCACCACTCACTGCCTTGCTTAAAATGTTCCCTCCATAAGCACAATAACATGTTTTAAAATCATGGTTGTCGCTGGATTGACCATTATAATACCAATTTCACTGCTAAGATACAATGAGATTTTGTCTTCAAACCAAGGCATTATGCAAGATAAAATTACAGAATTGTTTCATGGTAATGATTTGATTTTCTCTTTGCACATTTATCGCTTGCTAACCCCTTTGTTGCATTGCACCATCAAATTTAACTTCAAACAACTCACTCACTATCACTTGAAGATTCCTTTCATGAGCATCCTTCTATAAAAATCAAACTATGCCCCATAGACTTCCTACTTACTATAGGGACTCATTGTTTCATGGTATTGTAGATCTTAAGATCCTTCAACCTTATTGACACTACTTCACAGTCCACAATGTATTATTCACTATTCTCCCATCTTTGATGAGTCTCAAAACATTGCTCAAACATGCAATCCACTACCTCCATTATACATTAATGGCTAAGAAGAAATATTGAACCTATGATTACCACTATTACTTCATTTGGACAACCATTCCCTGATTGCATTTTCCTTATCTAACACTACCAAAATCATTTGAAAAACCCTTAAGGTCAGCAAGGGGTAAGGAAACTCACTATTAAAATCTCCACTTTACTATGCAAGGTTTGAGCTTTATTATCTTGTCACTGCTCAACCTCTTTTTGACTGTCACATCTCAAGTGAATGTCATTCTTCTTACTGTAGATTGCATTTACAAATGTCACTAACCTACATAGTGTGCTTGTTATTGGCTATAATCTTTAGATTTCAATATTTTCTTATTAGCTATAATGTCTCAATTTTTCTGGTATTGCAACCTCACTAATCCACTAGAGTTATTGTTTATGTTTCTATGGAGGCCTAGGGTTTGTACCCTAATCATGCTCTTACCAATGCTTCTGTTGGTATTAAAAAGCAACCTTAAATCTTGGGTCAAAAAATTAGTCAAGCCTCTTGGATGTGGTTGTGGTATGATCTCTTTGAATTGTATCCTAGAGTGTGTGGGAAGCTTGTGTTTGATCATTAAGGTATGTAAACCTGATCAGGGAAATGTATCCTATATAGCATAGGTCTTGCTTTAATAATTTCCATAATGGTTATTAGCAGATCACATTATTATAGTTTGTGGTAACCCAAGATTGCATTCAAGTATGTAACAAACTTGGTTTGTAGTTTAAACATACACTTTTAAGTAACATTCATAAGGTTTAGAAAATCTTGATCACTCTCTAGAATAGCCCATTAAACATGGGTTGTGCTTGAATGCACTACATAATTGATATAACACAACCACTCTGCATATCAACTAGAGTTATAGGTTCTTTATTGTAGCAAGAGGTAATCACTCTTGATCATGCTATAATTACATCATAACCTATTAAACTTGAGACAACTTAATGCACCCAATGATGATTGACACCTACATTATACAACCTAAATTAACTACATTATATGAGTGCCTCCATTTCTATCACAACATAGCCACATTAAATTTGGGTCACACATGAATGCATCCTGTATTTGTTATAGCACAACTGTGCCACATGACCAATAGAGTTATGGATCACATAATTATAGTCACAAGAATTTTTTCCTTTGTTGTGATCTTATGGTGATTCCACACAACAAAATCTGACATGAAATTCTCAAACCCTAAACCCTAAAATGAAATCGATGACATGTTGCTTTAAAATACGATTTTCAAACCTAGAACTACAAATCTAACTTCACAACTGAATTCTACAAAAAGACAATGACTACCCTCAACCTGGCGATATCTTCTTGAATTTTTTTATTTTTCCCAAAAAAATTGTCCTTAGTTCTCCACAAACTATCTAAAGTAGAGCAAATTCGCAAGTATAGCAAAACACTATCGAAATAAATCAGCGAACTCACTTTTCTTTATGTTGGCCACAATTTGATTTTTTTCTTATTTTTCATGTTTGTCGAAATTTCGACGAAACCCAGGTTCATCGAAATTTCGATGAATGTTGGGGATAAACTTTTAAAATTTTGAAAATTACACATCAAATTTTACAAGCACCCAACAATACATCAAATTTTACATATTTCGTCATAAATTTTCGTCGGATTTTTCAGTCAAATGAGTTAGTGAAATAGGAGCTCTCTTACACACCCAGAAGGTCACTTATTTCAATCTTCCTAACACTTGTTATCGGTGTCATTCCACAGACGATAAGATTAAGGACTGCCCTTTGCCAGTGCCTCATACACCTTCTCCACCACAAGATGTTGAGCAACCTTGTCAGGCGGATTCTTCTGCTGGCAAGCAAGATACGGCTTGGACTACGGTTACAACCCGCAAGAATAAGTCTTCTAGTTTTGGGTTGGCTTCCAAAGCCACCGAACCGGAAAAAAATTGTTGCAAACCCTTCCAAATAGGGGACGACAGCTCCAACCAAGGCTTATAGTGTGCCTCTACAGCCTCGGCCTAAGACCACACCTCAACCTGCTGCTATTATGATGGCACAACCAAGTGTTTTTGCTCTCATGTCGGGAGCTCAAAGATGTTCTCACAGCCCTTCTCCTCCCAAGGAAAAAGGGGAATATGTTCAAGAGAAGGGGAGAATTTCCTTTCCTTCTATTCAGATTGGTTTAGTGCTGCCAAATTTTTTGCAGAATTGTTTCTCTTCTCTGAACAAAGAGGAACCAGATTCCGATGATATGGACACATTTCATCCATGAATTTCCTTTCATGGAATGTTTGGGGTCTAACATACCTCTTCAGAAAGTATATTGTCAGAGATACCTTACGTAAGTTGTCTGGTATTGAATTGCTTTGGCTCCAAGAAGTTAAAAAATGCCCTTGTACTGTTGCCTGGGTCCCCGCCTCGCCCTCTTCTTCCCACGATCAGTTTCCTTCTTGAGGCTGGCAATGGCGTGGTTCTGTGCATCCCCAATCTCAGCCTCCTCTCCGATGGGATTCTCACCCTCCTCGGTAGACCCATTCTCCTCTACTGCGGGCTGGCCAGGGGTGGCCCTCTGGTGGTGTGTAGGGGAGCGGTGGTGGCGGTTCTAGGTGGCCCTCTAATGATACTCCTGCTTTTGGTTCTGGTTGGCCAGACTTTGGTAAAAGTTTCCCATGGCTGGCTCTTGCAATCTCGCCTCATCGCAAGGATGAAGATAAAGATAAAGATAAAGATACTAATGATGGTTGGGGTCCTCCTCTTGACATCACTCCCAACCCCGTTGATGTATGGGGGAAGAAGGATGACAGAGACCCTCCTGGCTCTACTGGCACTACTATGGCCGCCTTATGGCCTTTTTCTTGCTATGTTTGTTAAAAACTTGATCATTTAGTTTTTTTGGGCATGGCCCATATGACTTCGAGGGTGTGCCTTTTTACCACCCACTTTGTTTTGTGAATATGTACTTTTATATTATTTATTAATATAGATAGTTGCCTATTCATCAAATAATAATAATAATAATAATGGACTTGAGTTTTTTAAGGAATTATAATAGAAACATGTGTCCCCACTTAACTCATGTAGTTAAGTAATTTATATTTTTTATATTTAAATAATTTGTATTATTTGAGATAATTTTTGTTTTTTTAGAATTCCTTGGGAGGCCCATTTTTATGTAAATTTATGTAAATATATGTGCATATGTCTATATGTACACATATATGTATCTAAGCTCAAACCATACATGGATTTCAAAACTATAACAAGATTAATATAAATATTGATCAATTTATTTGCTTTTGCTCAATTTATTTGGTTTTACTTGATACATTTGCTATTGTTGGATTTATTTTCTTTCATTTTTGAAGGGTCTAGACAACATAGAATTTCCAATTGCATGATATCATCACACATTTTGCATTGTTGTTGATCAATGTGAGTAATAAATTATCATCCTTGTTTCTCTTTTTCCTATTTTCAAATATCCACTACCCTGCTCAATAGTTCTAGAACAAGTCTCATTTTAGTCGCATGAATTGATATTAAGAGTTTGTTCTTTCCTTGTAGGATTTTTAGTGCATAGTAGTGAACTAGGGGCTATAGTTGCAAATTCTACATTTTTGCTAATCGTGGTGAGTATCTACTTGTTCAATTCTTCTTTCTATGTATTCATCGTTTCAAGCTTCACACATTGTTTTATAGTAATTATTGTACTAAATAGCGTCAATACAATTTTTCTTTCTTGTCCTTTGACACAAATCTAGCAACATGCTTACAAATAATCACCTTAAAAGATAAAAACTGTCACAACAACCAATTGTAGTAGAAACCTACAAACCAAGTGTGAATACACCTTTCACATCAATTGATGAAGCTCTCCACTATGCACATTGTTTTTGAACTAACTCATTCAATTACAAAGTTGGTGATTTCTTATTTGACACAGTGCATGTTTTGCTTCATTTTTGTTATACATCAAAAGAGCTATGCAATGGTCTTGTGGAATATTTCTTGCATTTCCTTCACAACCGCTTCCCTATAGCTTTAGGCTCCTATGATATTGATTTGCACCCAACATTGCTAACAGAACTGCATAATACACATGAAAAGAACACACATATACAAAGAATGACACTTTCAGCCACAGACAAAGATCAATGATAAAGGTGAAAATGGGCTTTGGGGTGACATATTCTATCTAAAATGGCTAGCATACTAGCTAAACATACCAATATGAATTTGGTATTTAACATATAAAACAATGTACTTTCATTTCAATAAGGATGCATGTAGTCCTACAATATCAATTCCTTTCCATGATACAATTTATGTTGTTGGCTACTATGAGCCTGTGTTTTCATGGCTAAATACATACAATTGCATCAAAAACATCCAACCACATTTTCAAATCACATATTTCAACTTGAACAACACTTGGAAAATAATATCAAATGCGTTTGATACACTTGGAATTTGTAGAGTGGCTACATTTTCTACTACATATGGTGAAAGCATGTTTGTTGCTATAGCTTTTTTGCTTGTTGAAAAATTTGATCTAGTTACTTTGTGATTATTTATGGCACAATCATTGGCCAATGCATTGACAGTTGAAAAAAAAATGCATTGGCTTGTTTTAACGCTTTCAATCAATCTAGCATAGGAAGTAACAATCATCTATTGCAAATACAATCATTGGTTTCCAGGATTGGAATGCCATATACATAGTGGGCTTGAAGGATTTTAATTTTATGTACTATGGTTGTCCCACATGTTTGCTGCAAGAATACACATATGGAAAGCATCTCCATATCCCAAAGACAAAACATACTCTAATTGCACATGAATCCCAAGAAAAATATGAGTTTATTTTTCTTTGCAAATAGCTCAGGACATTTTTATTATGAACCACTTGAACAAAAAGAACAATTGACTAACAACATCCATATCAATGATCAAATTTGTATTCAACATATGAAAATCACTTCTAAATCGAAAGCAACAAACAATGTAATTAGTTCTCATAAAAAAAAAATAGCTACAACAATACATACACCAACTGAAACAAAATCAAAATCACATGAGACATTACGCTCCCTAAAAGCGAAAATCTGCAATGTGCAAGTGTCTCATGTAAATATGTCATTGAATACAAAATATACTTCTTTCCTATCCACTACCAATCTCACAAGAGTAATTCAGTCTTACAATGCTACCCCAAAGCCAATTTGTCAACAATCATTACATTCTTTAAAAAAACAAATGCATAATGCACAAACACATTACAATTTGTATATGCAAAGTAAAATTCAATTATGTGATCATAGCCAAAATCCAATGCAAAAAAAATCTTTACATTCTTTGAAAAAACAAATGCGGAGTGCACAAAAGGATTATGCTTTACGTTTTCCAAAATTGAAACATAGACCATATCACTACAACAAAGCAAGCAATTAGTGCCTAAAATAGCACCAAAATTTAGTGCATTTGAGTTCATGAATTGGACAGTTTTTCTGGCACAAAACTCAGTGCCAAATTGCATGTTTAATTCATTACCAAATTTTGCACTGTATTTTGTGCCAACTTTAGTGCCGACTCTAGCACCGAAAAAGTAAAGCAAGCAATAGCGCCTCCTTTAGTGCTGGGAATTGAAACCAATTTAATGTTGGGAAATAACGCCTAAATTAGTGCCCAATTTGGCTTCCAATTTTGCTTCCATGTCTACTCCTATTGTTGTTTCTAGTTTTTCTCCTAGTCATGCTTGTTGTTTTGCTTCTGGTATGGCGTCGAAAATAGCTGCTTTTTTGGATTCCTAATTGACACCAAGTTTTTCTTCCAGTATGATGTCCTTTGTTGCTTCCAATTTTTCTTTCATTATGACATCCTTTGTTGCTTCCATTTTGGCTTCTGATTTTGCTTCTGGTTTTTCTTCTTGTGTTGCTTCCAGGTTTACTTCCAGATTTGCTTCCAATTTTTCTTCCAAATTTGCTTCTGATTTTGCTTCCAATTTTGCTTCCATTTTTGTTTCCAGTTTTGCTTCCATTTTTGCTTCTGGTTTTGCTTCTGGTTTTGCTTCTGGTTTTGCTTCTAATTTTTCTTCCATTTTTGCATCTTTTGTTGCTTCTAATATGGCTTCTATTATTGCATCTTTTTTTGCTTCTAAAATTGCTTCTATTATTACTTCTTTGTTTGCTACTTGAATTGCTTATGTTTTTTCTTCCTAGATAACACCAAGTTTTGCTTCCAAGATTGCTTCTAGTTTGCTTCTAGTTTGGCTTCCATTGTTGCTTCCTTTTTTGCTTCTAAAAATGCTTCTTGTTTTGCTTCCATTTATTAATTTAACATGTTTTATTTCAATTTAATTAGTTAAATATATCATGCCTCTTAAATAACTCATATGATTATAGAGTAAGTAATTTAATTATTTTACTCATATGATTAAATAACAAGATAATTATTATAACATGATCATCATCTATAATTAAAAAAAGTGATTCAAATATCTATAATTTAATTGAATTTGACAACATCCATCCTAAGCAGTAACTTAAAACCATCATACGTAATAAATATCCATCCAAAAATCATTGACCACTTTCAATATATATAAATTGACAAGTCAATACTGATAAGATCATCATCATATATAACTAAAACAAGTGAAAGTCAAATATTCCTATAGATCAATAACATGTCAAAATGATACATGTACAAATGATATAAGTAAAAATGATAAATTATGTAACTAAAAATGATGCAAGTCAAGATGATACATGTCCAAATGATATAAGTCAAAATGATGCATGTCAATATGACACATCTCAATAATATGGTACTGCAAGCCGCAAAAATGATGCATATGATAGTAACCATGAAAAGAGGCATCATAATGATATATCAACAATGATCCATGATGCAGTCTATATGATCATGAATTTCACTGGCTACTACCAACAATTGCCTCATCATCATCATCACCATCATCATCATCACCATCATCATCATCATCATCATCATCATCGTCGTCATCATTTTCATTGGCCTCAGTGTCTTTTGTATCTATGTCATCATCATCCCATGCCATGTGATCTGTACCAAAACCAACATTTTTTGGATCTATATCATGATGAGGATCATCTTGATCTTCTGGAAGACCCGTTTTTTGCAAAAAAAACATTTAAAATGAAAATTTATTATTTATTTCATGCAATAATTTATTTTTTTGTTATATATCTAATATTACAATATATGAAATGAAACCATAATCATATTTCCATTTCTTAATATCACTGTGATCTTAGGATGTAATATTCTTTTTTCCTTCATTCTCTAAATGTATTTGTATAAATGGTACTATGGGGATGGTTGAAGCACAATTTTGTTTTACATTTATGGTTTAGTTTTTTGTTTGTAAGGAAGCTATGACATGCAACAATACTTGAGCATACAGAGAATAGTTCTTTAGGACATTTTGTACTTTGATTATACTATTTTTAAGTGACCTTTTCATGTATATAATCATATCATGTTCATGTATGTTAATATAAGGTAGTTATGGAGGTAGTTCAAAGAGATGGCCCTGAACTTTTGCCTTATCTTACAAAGTTTGTAGGAATAGGAATAGGGATCAAATTTTGAGAGTCTAGTTTAAGTTTGAATTCAAGAAATGAAAAAATTGTGATGGATGGAATGGATTTTAATGTATCACTTGTGTTTCAGAATTTTCAATTGCAAACTAGTAACCCAAAAACATAGAATTATTCATTGCTCCTTGTTGACATTGCGGTTGTTAAGGATAAAGGGCCTGAAAATGCAACTGGGTTTAGCTCCAAAGTATACACTCATGTTTTATACTCATTTAACGACGATGATGAAGATGAGGAAGTGAAACAAAAACCCAAGGTTGGGGTAAATGGAGGAGAATCAAGCATCTCCAAGGAAACCTTACGATCTAATAATCAGGAGATGAATAAAGAAGAGCAGTGTCAACAACACGAAGAACTTGTAAGGCAAAAGAATTAGGAGACTTCAAGAAGATTGGCTATAGGGGGAATTGGTACATGAGATGGACATGGCTCTTCCAAGACATCCATTGAGATGGTTTCCTACAAAAATTTGTATGATATCCCCATTTCTAGAGAGCTCATGATTCAGGTTGATATGAAAAATGATGTTGTTCTGGTACCCATTTATGGCATCATGGTTCCACTTCATTATAGCCACCATCAAGAGTGTTAGGATCCAACAAGATGGAGGGAATTCTTATATAAGGATAATTTTCAAGGTTCCAAGTATTGTCTTTAATGCCAACTACATGCCAACATTGAAATTCCCTAGCAGTATTTATGTTAAGGAAATTTCCTTTAGATCCAAGGATTCAAAGCACATCAACCATGTGGTACAAATGATTAAATCCCATAGAAAATTTGGAGCAATGAAAGAGTCTAAAAAGGCAGAGAGAGCTACACTAGTGACTTACCACAAACTTCAGCTTTCAAAAACAAAGCCAATTAGGCTGGCAGACTTGTGGATCAGGCTAGCATTT
>VDFB02066614.1:0-34057 GCA_007258455.2 Sequoia sempervirens | reverse complement strand
AGACTCCTCCAAACCTTTTGAAAAATGCTCGATTTTCACACTTTTAGATTTGACTCTTGTCAAATTTGTATTCCTTTTATTGATATATATATATATATATATATATATATATATTTTTGATAGTTAAATAGCTGCTTTATGGGGCAGCACCCTATATTGATCAAAATAAAATTTGTACATTGTTTGGATTATTAGGCTCAAGCCATCAGCCATTTCCCCCCGGACTTACTTAATGATCTTCTATCCCAACCCCTGATATTGATCAAAAAATTCTTTTGCAGATTGGCCAGACTGGCCATGGACAAACAATAGACACCAACACATACTATCAACCCTTACATATTTCAGACATCTAGTATCACCGCATACAACCAGACCTAGTTCACCTTTTGTATTACATACCAAAAAACAAACCAAAAAATAGAGACAAACACCACTAATAGTTGAGGGTTTCATTCATCTTCATCACTGGCCACTTGCATTTTCCTGGCCTCCATTGCATTCATCACCGCTAGGCAGTCCGCACTGCAAGCTTGGTGTGTGTCATGTCCCCAATTTGGGACCTAGTTCCAGTTGGCAGATAAAAAGCATTTTTAAATGCTAATTTAAAATAATATTAGATAATAATAATATAATATTAAATAATTAATAAATAATAAATAATAAATAATAAATTTAAAATATTGTTAAATAAAATTTAAATTTAAATAAATTCTCTCCAGGTGACCTTTCCGAAGGAAAAGTATTTATGCCGATCCTGGTTTCATTGTTGAGCATCATGGAATGAAGACATTGAAAGTGATCGCGTAGCGGATCTCAGCCTGGTAGGACGTAATCTCTGTTAGTGGTTCGGTGTCGTCATCCCTTAATTTTGCATCCATTGATTTATGAAAATCTATCACAGGTGGGAGCTCTACGGGGGATTGTAGCAAGTTCGACTATTCTATCTGAAATCCGATCTCATCCTGGGCACATCATCCGACTGTGAAGAGACATCAATCGCCGTCATTCATCTCACTTGCGAGAGGTAGTCAAAGGGAATCTTCATCGTGTGGTAAGCAAGTTGGAGGCAAGTCAAGATAAATATTGGACACATCGATTGAGCGTTTCGAGAGCTGCTTACATCTCCATATTGAGTGCCGTGTCTATTCTTCTGTCTGAAGAATCCTCTCCATTGTGGTGTGCGGACTTCTATGTCATTCTGGGTGCATTTGTTGGACACTCGCGTATTCCTCCTTCGGGCCAATCCGTCATTTGAGTATCTTCAGCACACCACTCCATCACTAAGATTCAATCTGAAGAAACCACAATCTATATTCCTGTCACTATGATTGGCATCGGGGAGTATCTTGTTCAATATAGATATACACTTATTGAATGCCTATTATTTTGATATTGCATTTGTACCGTGCTATACATATAAATTTGTAAGCTCCTCTTGTGGAATATTTTCTTTGCCATGGTGAAGCGATCTGTGCATTTCAAGTGCTGTGAGTTAGCATTGACATTGTTAGCTACTGATACCGTGCATTTTTGTGTTTGGGTTTTGGTTATACTACTGGTCTTCATTATTGCTATCATCACCATTAACTGATGAGCATTGATTGGTTTGGGTTCCACCTTGATGTAAACTGTGTGTATGTTCATCTTATTCCTTGCAAATGTGAATAGTTTAGGAGTCCTTTGTGAGTAAATATGTGTAGGCTTGAGTTAGTTATCTTCTTGTATGCAATTTAAAGCTATTGTGGAACCATTTTCGTGCCAGGCTCATTACAGTGTGTAGGATGGTTGGCCTTCTCCTCCATGTCTCTGAAGTCATTTTCAAACCATTCTTCACCAAATGAGCACTAGTTGGTTTGGGTTCCACCTTGAGTAAACTATGTGTATGTTTATCTTATTCCTTGAAAATGTGAACAGTTCAGGAATCCTCTGTGAGTAAATCTGTGCAGGCTTGGGTTAGTTATCTTCTTGTATGCAATTTATATCTGTTGTGGAACCATTTTCGTGTCGGGTTCATTACAGTGTGTTGGATGGTTGGCCTTCTCCTCCATGTCTCTGAAGTCATTTTCGAACCATTCTTCACTAGCACCTAGCTCCTAGTCTTCGTCATCTGTCGCCCACACTTTCCCCTCCAGACCTTCCGCCTTCACATACTCTTGCACCCACCCAGCTGGCCGGTTCCTGGCTATGTATGCAGTGCACATCATGAAAGTGATGCTTCTCTCGATTTTTCCCCACTTCTTAAGTTCCGTCGGCTTTAGCGACCGCACAAGTGGGAATTTTAGCACTTCCAACCCATTCCCAAGAGACATATAGTAGGTTTGTGGCATCGGGATTAGTAGGTTACTGTCCACGTTATCCAGGGCTTCATCAATTTCTCCTAGCGACGAATGTGAAAACACCATCTGACAGAGCTTCTTCCCTTTGGCTTTCGAGACTCCCATGTAGAGGAGCATCGCCAAAAACATTGCTGTGATATTAGTGTTAACCCTAAACCTCTGGTGAGCCAACATAAATTCCTAGCCCAAAATCTTTAACTACACGGATCACAAGCGGGTGTGATGACACCGCGATTCCCTTCAGCCTTTTATTAGTGATTTCTCCATGAAAGGCTTGCTGTTGCTTGGTTATGTTCAAGAACAACGGCGTATCCATTGCACTCGAACGCGTGAGATGTTAGGAGCCAGCAAAAAAGTTGGTTACAATGCTACCACCTTATGCCTATTTCAACAAGCTCGCCTTACACTGTCATGATGACTGCCTCAAGTAGCAAATCGTCTGATAATTGCCCCCAAATTTGCTAAAAGCCCTTTAAGATTTGGTTGCCTCCTCCACCATTCATCCGTAAGCAACCATGCCAGGAATTAATTGCCAATTTCAGCACTAGTCTTTTCCGATGTCATGAACTTCGCAGTCGTACCCGGGTTGTAGTTGTCATGTGCCTTCTATTTATGAAGCTTGTCTCTTCATTCACGTACGGTATCGACTTGATTGTCATATCATGAGTTTGAGCTCTTTCCGCCGCCACTTTGGCCAGTCCATCGGCCACATCATTCCCCTCCCTATATACGTGGCTTATTTTGAAGGCTTCAAACTTTAATAGCGCATCTCTTATGGGTGCGGGCCAATGGTTGAGCTTCTAGTTTGGAGTTGAGCTGAGTTAGATAGCGTTAACTATGATGAGAGAATCTTCTTCCAATTGAATATACTTAGCACCTAGTTCCAGACCCATTTGTAAACCAAGCAAAGCCGCTTTAAACTTTGCTTCGTTGTTGGTGCATTCCCCCAAGTGGATGGATCTTTCTGCCAAGGTTACACCATGTTTATCACGTGCAATACACCCAACTCGCTCGGCCCTGGGTTTCCTTTAGAGGCCCCATCGAAATTTATTTTAATCCAATCATTCTCCGGTGCTTGCCATTTGACCTTCGATCTCTTTTTTAAATTTTGACTGTTTCCATTGTTCCTGCCTAAGGTTGGGATTTTCAAATTCGTAAAGGTTTTTGAGAGTCTGTCATCCCAACTCGTAAATATTATTTGTTTGTTTGCCTTTCCTCGAGCAACTTCATTTACTAATTTTGATATTGCTCCCTTAATTTTGCAACATAGCCTGTCCGTGTCCATTTCCTTACCTTGAAAGATTCTTTGGTTGCGTTCTTTCCATACTTCCCAAATAATGGATGAAGGGGTGACTTCCCAGATGCTTGCAAATGCTGACTTCCTGAATGGTAATGGCCACATATTAAACTAATCCACTATATCCACCGAGATTGGGCATTGAAAATTTAGCTTTGACATTAAGTATTTCCAGCACCTATCTGTGTAGGGACACGTTAAAAGGATGTGGTCCGCAAACTCATTGCTATTTTTGCAGAGTACACATCTTCTAGGGCCCTGGATCCCAATTGTAGCAAGCCTGTCTTCAATAAGAATGTGTTTTTGCATTGCCAACCATGAAAAAAACCTTGCTTTGGGGAGACACCTTTTTACCCTAGATTAGTTTGCATGGCCAATTCTGTCTAGCCATTGCAATTTCCTTGATCATGTATCCCAGTTTCACTTTGTATTCACCAATATTGGAACCACACCACCTAATTACATTCTCCTGGATTGTTGGGGCAAAGGTTTTGTTCTTCAGAATTTCTGCCAATGCAATTTTCCATGCCTGGGGAGCATTGATCTCTTGGGAGGAGTGCCATTCCCATTGTCAGACCCCATTTCGCCATGTTACTCTCCCATAATTGCAGACCTTCGTGCCCCATTTTCTGATTGTTTCTGCTTTGATCTCTTCCAGATTGGGAAAATCTACAATTGGCTTTTGTCCACCCCAAGAGTCTCCCCAAAATGATGTGCTTTGGCCATTCCTCACCTCCCAAGTTACATGTTTAGATACTATATCTCTGCACTCCAGGATGTAGTTCCATATTGTTGATCCCTTCGTATGGTCCATAGTAATTAGGATGCGTGTTGGATTGTCTGAGTCCAAGTATTTCCTTCTGAGCACCTTAACCCACCTCTGTTCACCTTTTGCATACATGCCCCATACAAGTTTTGCTCCCATGGCCAAGTTCATCAATGTTAGTTGCGTGATGCTTGCATCTCCAACCTCTTTAGGAGAGCAAACATTTTCCCATGCTACTAATGGGAATTTCTGTTGTTCCCCAGTCCCACTCCAAAATAACCTCCTGAATATCTGATTGAGGCATTCTTTTATCACTTTGGGGATTTTCAAACAGGCCATTGAGTATATTGGGATGGCTGAGAGGATTGCTTTTACCATTTGAAGTCTACCTGTTGAGGATAGCCATTTCCTTTTCTAGGTTCCCAATCTATTCTTGCAGCTGTTTACTAGGCTTTCCTAGTAGCTTTTTTTATTGCTCCCAATAAAAAGAGGCATTTCCAAGAAACGGCCAGGGAAGTTTGCCACCCTCAGCCCCAATATCCTTATACCAAATCTCGTTGGAGGCTTGGCTACGTATTAAGCAAAAAGACCTCCGATTTTCTCCAATTAATGCTTTGCTCGAATGCCAGGCAATACTCATCCAAGTATTTCTTGATGGTTCTAGCCTCCTTTCTGCTGGCCACCCCAAAAAGGATTGTGTCATCAACAAATTGCTGATGTGTTGTTGTGTCCAAGCCATTTGCCATTGATACCCCCTGCCACTTGCCATCCTGTTTTAGAGATTTGATGCCTCTTCCCAAAGCCTCCACCATGATGATAAAAAGGAAAGGGGAGAGCTGACGTCCTTGTCTTATTCCTCTTGAGGAGGCAAAGTAGCGATGGACCGCCCCATTTACCATGACTGAGAATTTGGCCGTTGAAATGCAACTGTTGACCTAGCTGATCGAGTCCTCTTTGAATCCAAATCTTCTCAAGACTTCTATCAAAAACTGTCTATCCACCAAATCATAGGCCTTGAGTATGTCTAGCTTTAGGACCATGCATGCCTCTCTTGCCTCTGGCTGAATGTAGGGTCTCGTGTGCAATGATGATACCCTCTACTATTGATCTCCTAGGTGCAAACCCACTTTGTTCTTCTAAAATGACTGCATTTAGCATGTTGATGTTATTAGTAGCGTCGAGCTGCTTCTTCCAGGTCCACACAATTGAAGACAATTCAAATGCTAGCCTAACGGCTATTTGAATTTTGATTATTATATTCGATGAAGGAACACTTCATTCTATACCTTGCTCTTGGCCGACTTGAGATGATTTGAAGAGTCACGTCTTTTGAAGACATTTAATATTTGTTTATTGTATTTAAGAGGAGGTGCGATCTTCTAAGAGGCCGACCTCTTACTTGTTAAAGACATGCCTCTTGGATGAGGTCGACATGTTGTTATGAAAAGGCACATCCTCCTCCTTCACATCATATATATTTCCACCTGTTGCATTCCATTCGATCATCCATTTTTCATACACATTCATTCATTGATATCAAGTGCGAATCATCTCAAGAGCAGATCGAGATTTATAGAAGGCTGAGATTATGATCTGCAGATTGCATCACTAAGATTCTGTAATTGCATCAGTGCGTGATGCTTTCTCTTTGGCCTTCATATCAGCCGTCATTGTAAAGGAAACATCCTTGAGAATTAATATATAAGAGATATATTATTGTTGGGTTTTTCTCCCTCAAGAGGAGGGTTTTCCCAAGGTATTTGCTGTGTTGTGTATCTGTTTTTTGAATTAAATTCTGTGCATTAGATCTGATCATAAAACTAACATGGTATCAATGCGGGTTTGAAGAAGATCGTGATCAGATTTATTACTACAGCAATACTCTTTTCTCTTTCTCATTATTGTCTATCTCTATCTCTTCGTCACGATGGTGAACGGTTTGAAGATTGAGGATAGACTCGAAGGAGCATCAAACTTCACTTCCGAGCTCTACCTATCATGGAGAAGATGGTCACGGGACTTCCAAAGTTCAACCAGGAGCATGAAGGTATTTGCAGAGGCTGTGTTATGGGTAAGAATACTAAAGGTCCATTTCATAGTAGAGAAAATAGATCTAAATGTATTCTAGATCTCATTCATTCTGATTTATGTGGTCCAATGTCTGTTGCTTCTTCGAGTGGTTTCTTGTATTACATTTTGTTTATTGATGACTACTCTAGAAAGACTTGGATTTATTTCTTGAAATCTAAAGAATCTAAGGAAGTATTAGAAAGGTTCAAGGAATTCAAAGCTCATGTGGAGAATCTGTTCGGGAAGAAGATCAAAGTCCTGAGATTTGATAATGGAGGAGAGTACACTTCCAGTAGCTTTCGAAACTACTGCATTGAAGCTGGGATTAAGAGGGAGTTTAGTGTCCCTTATAATCCTCAACAGAATGGTGTTGCTGAAAGGAAGAACAGATCAATCGTGGGAGCAACAAAAGCCATGGTTCATGATCAGGAATTGCAAACCTTCCTATGGGTAGAAGCATCTAGGACAACAATCTATGTTCAGAATAGAAGTCCTCACCGGATCCTAGAGAACATGACTCCTGAAGAGGCTTTTACTGGGAAGAAGCCAGAGGTGAGTCATTTGAGGATCTTTGGATGTCCAGTTTATGTTCATATACCGAAGGAAAAGAGGACAAAGTTGGAGCCTTCTGGCAAGAAGGGGATATTTGTAGGTTACAGTGAGACATCAAAAGCCTATAGAGTCTACATTCCAGGTCAGAAGTTAATTGAGATTAGTAGAGATGTCACATTTGAAGAAGATGTTGCATTTAGAAGATCCAAGGGCACTCACATGGAGATTGATAATGAAGAGTCTCCTTAGGATATGGAAGTTGACCATGCTCCTAAGATTAAGAGGGAGACTCAGAACCAAAAGAAGATGATCTAGTTGAGCCTTTGGAACCTACTGATGGGCCTACCGATATTATGATTAGGAAAAAGAGACCTCTATGGGCTAGGCAAACAATGCAGGAGGCAAAAAGGTTTGCAGCTCCAAGAGGAACCTTCAGAGAAAGTGTAATGTCCCCCTTTTCAGCGTGATCTTGTTTGCAGAGTGTTAGCCTATTTCTTGGACCCTTGTGGGCTAACTGGATTGGTTAGAGGGTCAGTGGTACCTTTTGGAGAGTTCGGTCGATTTCATTTTATGAGATCGTGGATAGGCTCATTGCAGGCCTTGGCAGTACAGGTGTTTCTTTGCTTCTAACGGCACTAAATTCCATTGAGAATTGAGGGAGATAGGCTTACTTAAGTGATTTAAGTTATATTTTAACTTAAAGTCTTTTTATAAAGTCAAATTGACTTTATAATTCTTATATCACTTAAATAAAGTCTAAAGTGAATATTTTAAGTTATATCTTTTAATCACTTAAAGGAGGCGACAAAAATCAAAGTCTAGACTATGGAAAGTGACTTAAGTTTATTTCCATAAATTTAAATGATCTAAAACCCTAAAAGGTACGGCCTTCTTAGGTTTTCACCTCCTTTGCTTTATAAGGGATTTGGGCAATGAGAAACTCATCTTTTTGAATATTTCAACTTTGCCTTGGAGGTTTTTTCCCTTGCTTTCAGCCTGTGATCAGGTTTGCACAAATCCACATTGGAGAACGAAATCTCTTCAGTGTGAGCACTTGTGAGGTTGTGAGAGATCAGCTGAATTAGTGCAGATTGAGAGAGCTTCATTTCAGAAGTTCTGCAGTGCTTCAACAGATTTTTTGTAGTGTTCTTCATCAGAAATAGAGGGTTTATTGGTTGCTGTTCTTCCTTCACCATGGCAGGCTTCATGGCTGTTTGGGCGCACCTTCAGAGATGGTTTCTGGTTCTTTTTGTTTGAAAGGGCGTGGCACTTGCAAAGAAGGTTTTTTTGGCTTTTTGGAGAAACGTCTTCTTTCTGAGGATCTCTCTTCATGAACTTGGGTGCCCTATCTGTACTTCTCTGTGGTTTCAGTTTCAGATTAAACTTTGCAATCTGTAACGTTCTACTCCAGTTTTCGTCAGTTCTTCACTATTTTGATCGGATTTTTATTTAAAAAATCTGGAGGCTTCAGGTATGTTGGATGTTTTAAATCCATTGTTGATGATAATAAACACCTTCCAAATTCATTTGCTCCAGGATTTTCATTAAATGAAACTTTATATGATGCGCCCTTCTCATACATCTACAAATTTCTCTATAAAACTAAAAAACACAAATAAGACTTAAAGAAAAAGCCGGGGTTTAGTGAGTGAAGGCTAGCAAGGCTCATCCTGAGAAAGCAAGAGACCTCACAAGTTCTCTAGTTATGTTGCTTTGATGAGTCAGATTATTGAGTCTGAGCCTTCCAGTGTTGAGGAAGCTTCTAGTCAACAAGTTTGGAAAGATGCAATGACAGAGGAGTATCAATCAATTCTCAAGAATGATGTTTGGGACATCGTTCCTAGACCGAGAGAAAGAGGAGAATTTGTAGTATCTTCAAAATGGCTCTTCAAAGATCAAGCGTATCTGGGTTGATAGGAGCATTGAAATTACAAAGGAAAAATTAAGTGGCTAAAGGGTTCCACAAAAGAGGGATTGACTGTAGAAGAAGCATTTCGGTTGCTGCAAAATATACTTACAATGTCAAAGCTACATTGTGCATTTGCATCCTAAGGATGGAAGATTCATCAGATGGATGTGAAGACAACTTTTCTAAATGGTGTGATTGAGGAAGAAGTTTATATCGAGCAACCTGATGGATTCGAGGTACATGGGAAGGAGTCTCATGTTTGTAGGCTGAAGAAGGCTTTGTATGGTCTTAAGCAGGCTCCTTGTGCATGGTACGAAAGGATTGATCGTTACTTGTCAAGCTTGGGCTTCTTTAAGAATGATGTGGACTCAAATCTGTATTTTAAGTTTGGCAGAAGCCAGATGAGATGATTTTAAGTCAAGGGAAGTACACCATTGACATACTTAAGAGGTTTGGCATGATGGATTGCAAATCCATGTCTACACCTATGGAAACCAACCTACATAAGTTGAAGGAGGCTGCAGCTAGTTCAGATCTGGTGAATCCCACGATGTACAGGCAGTTGATTGGATCCTTGATGTATCTAGTTAACACTAGACCTGATATCTACTATGCAGTGAGTGCACTTAGTCAGTTCATGTGTGAACCGAGGTGGGTACATCTTGTTGCAGCGAAACATATCCTGAGATACTTGCGTGGCACAATTGGATATGGGTTGAGATATTCTTCAGATGTGGACTTGGAGCTGCATGGTTATACTGATTCTGATTGGGCAAGGAGTGTCACTGATCGAAAGAGCACCTCTGGATGTTGCTTCAGTTTGGGATCTGCTATGATATCCTGGTGCAGCAGGAAGCAGTCATCTGTAGCTTTGAGTATAGCAGAGGCAGAGTATATTGCAGCTTGTGTGGTAGCTCGGGAAGCAACGTGGCTTCGTAAGCTCCTTGCAGGATTGTTTGGACAATCAATGGAGCCTACTATCATTCATTGTGATAACCAGAGCTGTGTGAAGCTTTCTGTCAATCCTGTGTTTCATGACAAAACCAAGCATGTTGAGATCAAATACCATTATATCAGACATATGGTATTGAGGAAAGCTATACAGTTGAGGTATATCAGCACTGATGAGCAGATGACAGACATTCTCACCAAGCCTCTCTCCAGGATAAAGTTTGTGTACTTTCGAGATAAGCTTGGTATGTTGGAGAATATAGCCTTAACTGAGGAGTCTCAGTATCAGTGATCCTCTTTAATGAGTTCTTCTCTGTGAGAGAAGTTCGAGGTGAAATTCCTTGTTAATGCATTCTTCCCTGCAGAAGTTTGAGTTAAAGCCCTTGTTCCACCCTCTGGGAAAGCCATGGTGGATGTCATGTGTGTGACTCCATGACAACATCAGTGAGAGAGTCCATGATGATTTTCTTGTACTTGTGTTTCACCCTTTGGAAACCATGGTGAAAGTCATGTTGAGGTGACAACATCATGCAAGTGATGAACACTTGTACATACCATACATGGTTGTAGCCATTATGGTTGATATCATGTTGAGGTGATATCTGATATCACGATGAGGTGATATCTCTCTTTTCCACATATGGTTGTATCCATTGTGGTAGACATCACGATGAGGTGATATGTCTTGTGCAACTGGAAGTATCATCCCTAGCTGAGAGGGAGTGTTGATGTTATTAGCAACGTCAGGCTGCTTCTTCTAGGTCCGCACGATTGAAGAGAATTCAAATGCTAGCCTAACGGCTATTTGAATTGTGATTATTATATTCGATGAAGGAACACTTCATTCTATACCTTGCTCTTGGCAGACTTGAGATGATTTGAAGAGTCATGTCATTTGAAGATATTTAATATTTGTTTATTGTATTTAAGAGGAGGCGCGATCTTCTTAGAGGTCGACCTCTTACTTGTTAAAGACATGCCTCTTGGATGAGGCCGACATGTTGTTATGAAAAGGCATGCCCTCCTCCTTCACATCATATATATTTCCACCCGTTGAATTCCATTCGATCATCCATTTTTCATACACATTCATTCATTGATATCAAGTGCGAATCATCTCAAGAGCAGATCGAGATTTATAGAAGGCTGAGATTATGATCTGCAGATTGCATCACTAAGATTCTGTAATTGCATCAGTGTGTGGTGCTTTCTCTTTGGCCTTCATATCGACCATCATTGTAAAGGAAACATCCATGAGAATTAATATATAAGAGACATTATTACTGGGTTTTTCTCCCTCAAGAGGAGGGTTTTCCCAAGGTATTTGCTGTGTTGTGTATCTGTTTTTTGAATTAAATTCTGTGCATTAGATCTGATCGTAAAACTAACATAGCACTCCCTTTAGTGATTGGCTATTATCTTCGTTATGACTTTATACATTGTGTTGCATAGTGCTATTGGTTTGAAATCCCCCATGGTTTGCGGGTCCTTTTTCTTAGGTATTAGAGCCAGAAAGGTGTGATTGATTGTCCCTAACATTGTCATCTTTCTCCTTGATTCTTCGATTGCTAGGTGTAAGTCTTTGCCCACTATATCCCAAAACTTTTGGAAGAAACCTGCCGGGAATCCATCTAGGCCCAGAGCCTTGTCTGGGTTGAGCTGAAAGGTTTCCACCTTCACTTCTTCCATGCTGATTTTTTGGTATAAAATTCCATTATGCTCCTCACTAGTAATGTTGGAGATGGAATTGAGAAACCTTTCCCTCTCCACTTTGTGCTCTGGGACCTCTTTGTTTAGTATAGCTTCAAAAAACCTAACTGCTTCATTATTTACTTCTTCCAAGGATTGTGTCACACTCCCATCCTCTTTTCTTATTTCCACTATTTTGGTTCTGCTCCTATTTGCCACAGCTGTTTTGTGGAAATATTTGGTGTTCTTGTCTCCTTGTAACCATGTTTCTCTGGATTTTTGTCTCTAGAAGCATTCTTCCCTCTTCAAAGCCTCAGTCAGCTCCTCTTTTAGTGACTTTTCCACCTCAAATTCTTCATTCCCGATCCCTTTTTCTATGATGTGCTCATTTAGTGCTGCCAATTCTTGCTCTATCCTTTTCTCTTTCTTGAAATATGTTTTGTTCCACTCCTTCAATCTGCTCTTGACAAAATTCAATTTTTTGCCGATCTTGAATAGGTAGGAGTGATTCCCAATTTTGATTTCATCTCACCACATGGCAATTAGGTCATGCAGCCTTTCCTCTCTAAGCCACATGTTCTCAAATTTGAATGGATTCCCTTTTGGTGGTTCATCAGGTTGAATGGATAACTATACAGGGTAGTGATATGATCCTGTATAGGGGAGTATCACCACCTCCCTCAATTCATTTTGTCCCCCCCAATCCCCAAAAAGTAGAAACCTGTCTAGCCTCTCCGCTATGCTGGTGAAACCTTTCCTTCTGTTCAACCAGGCGAAGACTCCATTTTTAGCTTGCAGATCCAATGGCTAATTATTATCTATAAACTCTTGAAAGTCCTGTTGAACATTTGTGATTCGATCTAGACCTCCCTTTTTCTCTTCATTGTTCAATGTTGCATTGAAGTCTCCTGCTATGATTCCCTTTCCCCCTCCTAGCTTGGTTAATCCATTCAGTGATCTACCGCCATAGGTTCCTCTTTTCTACAGTGGATACTGGCCTATATACATTTATGATGGAAAATTGCTCATTTCTCTGTAGTGATCTGCAGTTTAGCATTATCCAATTTCCATTCTCTACCACTGCTTCTCTTGTGACCACAAGTGGGTTTCCAAATTACATCAATTCCCCCTGATGCACCCACAACATCAACAAATAGTCCTTTCCACTGTTTCCAACATCTCAATCTCTTGTCATAGTCCTCCCTACTCCATTTGGTTTCTTGCAATAGGATTATATTTGCTTTGGATTGGTCAATTTGATGCTTGACCAAGCGCCATTTGTTAGGGGCATTAAGCATTTCAAGTTATGATCTTTATTGTCCCTAGGGAAGGATGTGATCCTTCCCTGATCTGAGTTTCATTTGCCCCACTGCATTTGCTGCCATCTCCAACTTTGCCTTATTCGACTTTGGCCCCCTCTTCCAACTTCGCTTGATGTTAGGTTTTTTTATTTTTTGTCTGCTCCAACATCCTTTCCTCCACCAATTCCCCTTCCTCTGCCTCCCCCACTTCCTCTTCTTCTGAGTCTGCCTCCATCTCACTTCTCTCCCTTCTACTTATTTTTGCCTGAGCCATTTCTACCCTAATCTTCGTTCTTGATTTTCTTCCCCCAACCTCCATCCCTCAGCCTCAGTATCTTTGTAATCAATGGCCGCCTCTCCACTCCTTATTTCTTCCAATGTTATTTTTGCATCCTAGTTAGGAGGGAACTTCTCTTTCTGTTCCTCACTTGCCCCTGCCCCATTCAATTCTTCTATTGTTATTTCAACCACTCTGCACCTCACCTCTTTAGCATAGGGCCCTAACTTGTCTGCTTGGTACTCCCTTCCCACTAAATTGATTGTTGGATCCCCACATTCCTCAGTGATATTCTTGGCTTTCCCCATTAAATGCTTGCTTGTCGATCCAATGCTACCTTGATCCCATTCATACTCGTTTGCTTTGTTCACCCTCACTTTCACATTGCAATCCAGATTGCCATGATCCTTCGATTTGCAAATGGGGCATAGTTCGATTTGGTCTTCCCTTTCCATCTTTTGTTTCTGGATCCTACCTTCCATACATATTTCAATATCCTGTGGGATAGCCTATCCCAGGGTTATCTCTAGGTAGATTCTAGTGTATGTGCCCAAACATCTATCCTCATTATCCTTTTCTACCGATATGAGTTTACCTAAGCTTTCCCCAATTTCAAGCAAAGTTTTGTCTTCCCATACTTCTGAGGGTTGGTTGTATAGGCGAACCCATATCGGTCCCCCCTGAATTGTGTGCTTCCAGGGATCGAAGTTTTGGGTACCAATCGATTAGATGTACTCCAACATTGTTTAGGTAGTGTGGGTCGTTGAGCATGGCTTTCCATTTCTCCTCCCTTGAGGGGAATTCTACTAAGAAATATTCGTTTGGCAATGCCCTAGCCTGAACCCTAACTCCCCAATTTTCCTCACACCACCTTCCTATGTCTGCTACATCGCACCACCCGCTCACCCATTTGAGAAATATTCCTTTTTCCTTCAGTTTTTCTACTACTTTTTTAATTCGATCTTTATCCAAATTAACAGATTGTTTGAAGTAGATTGTAGTGTGGGACTTACCAATTAAATCTGCATATTGGTGTGATGGCCCTTCCTCCACTATCATCTTCTCTTTCCCTTTCCATGGTTTGCTTGTTTGCTCCTTGCTTCCAACTGGTTTATCATGCCAATTGTCAGACGTGTCAGCCCTCAGATACTTCTTTTCCCAGAACCACCCACGCTTGTCCTCCTCCGCTCGCCTTTGAATCGCACCACCCTGCCTATTGGTGCTTGAGTGCCAGACAAAATTCCTTCGATCCTTTGTTACTTCCCCATTTCTCCAAGGCTGATTGTGCGGGTGCATCCATGGGAGTGTTGCTCTAATCACCCAATTCTCCTGTCCCTGGATCAATCCTTGACCTCGACTCCACTTGTCACGAAGAGCTCTTCTTCTGTAGCTCGGGTGGCATTTGTCCACCCACCTTTCGCCTTCAAAAACCCATTGTGGGATATACTCCCTTTTGCCAACCCGCCATTCCTCTGCAGCGTCTCCATTTGGCAACACTTCCATCTCAATATCACCCTAGTCGCGTCCACCTAAATCACATGCTTTTTTTCGCTCCTCTTCGCTCATCGCTCACAAGTGGATCCAAGTTGCAACTTTTTACTTGCAATTATATATTTACTAATACTTATGAATGACAATGTTTTTTGCATACATCAACATGATGTGTTGGAATCTTGGGCAATGAGCTTCTATGTTTGATGATAGGTTCCTTTCTCTATTCTATTTTCTATCTGTAGACCCAAAAACAGACCGCCTGGTATCGTGGACTATAAAAGGACCTTTCCTTTTTTATCTTGTTATCTACTTTTGTAATTTTTTTCCTCCTTTTTTTGATATTTAATTGTATAAGATTAATATAATAAAACCATTGCAGCTTTCAATTATAATATTAGAAACATATAAGATCCTAAAATCCTAACTCTTAGCCTACAAATGGAACATTTGCACAAAAGAGCCTAAACTCTATAAATAAATTTAAAGATTTCTTATGTGCAAATTAGTACCAAAGAGCCTAAATCAATACCTTTCTTTTGTGCAAATCCTTTTACCATGAGTTTGGCTTTAAATATTTTCTTACCTCCTTCTTAACCCTAAATAAATTTAAATTCCACAATTATTGTTCATATGAAATTTATTCAATGGCAAAGAGCCTAAACTCCATGTAGCTAACAATTAACCTGAAAAATGAATATCAATGAACGTCAGTAGAGGTTTCCAAACAAGGTAAAATGACTTTAAACAAATGACAATAAATAAGCTGCTAGCTCTAGTATGGGAACCGGTATGAACCTTAGGTATGAATATGGGTTTGTATATATATTTTCAATATATAATATTAAGATATTCATAATTTGTAAATATATATTAAAAATATTTATAATTTGCAAATATATAATAAAAATATATAAATATTTATAATTTACAAACTATATAAAAAATTGGAATTAAAAAACATTACTTATTATTCATTTCTTTCAAACAAATTAAAAAATAAAAATAAGACTAAAGCACATGATTTTCTAATTATCCCCCATTTACTTCAAATGCTATAATGACTTCACAACAAACATTGTTAAACATATCAGTTTCAAAAAGCTATTCAAAAATCATCAATAATCCCAAATTGTGACTTGAATCTTTTGTCAATGACAAGAGATGCACAAGGAAAAAACATCAACAACATGAGATGTGCAAGGAAAAAACATCAATAATAGGAGTTGCACAAGGAAAAAACATCAACAATAGGAGATGCGTGTGATAAAAACCATTCAATGTCATTGCCCGAAATTATCATAGCATAAAAAAAAGGAAGAAAAATGAAAAATAATGCGAAATATGCAGGTATAAACCCTACTGACAATGAAATTTGTCAAACTCACATCCCTTTCTACAATTTAATCATGAGTAAACTTGGAAAAATTGGCAAAAAGGGTCAAAATTGGTGGTCAACAATTTTTATGCAAAATTGTCTTTTTTTTTAAGGGAAAAAAATCAGAATTTTAAAATTTTTAATGTTTTGTGGTTAATGCCAATTTTTGCAAATTTTCCCCTATTTTTGCTTCTATGCATTTGAACATTACATAATGATAAGATAGAATAGAACTCTCCCAAGAAGCTATGGTTTCCAACTTAGGCCCAAATATCCAAGGTAGTATGAAATTATGAATGCTGCCCTTGGCCCAAGACACAGTCTCAGTAGATCTGTGCATAGCTTCCATCCATAACATGATAACACTCACATTTCTAGGTCCTGAAGGCCTATTTATAATTAATTTCCCTTTAGAATGTTTTGAAGGAATTAGGGACAATTACTTTTCACACACTTACAAAATCCTATCAACTTAGATTCATTAAACCCAGACATGTTGTCCAAAATGGTGGGTTTATCAACCCTCTACCCAAAAACAGCATAGTTACATAAAAAGATGGACTGGGTCCACTAGCTAAGAATTGTTATTTGTATAGAATGAACAAGGTTCATGGCACTTGACCTTTTGAGGAGATGAAGGCAATGCTTCACCCCATGTTTTAGATAAATAAATTTTTTTCTTGTATTATATTTTGGATGTTGTGTCTCCAATTCTAGATAACACTTGCTTGCAGCAGTTAGGGCTGTCCAAGCAATATCGAGAAGGTTTAGATACCCGACTGTACTATGGTCTCCATGAGGTCTAGTGTAGTATACCCACTTGATATACTCATGGAAATATTTAAGTATTTATGTTAGTTTTAGGATCAGAAATGAATAAGCAGAAAACACAAAATAATGAACAGCACATGAACAATAGAACACATAATTTATCCTAGGAAAACCCTCCTTCTTGAGGGAGAAAAACCCAACAACAATATATCACCTATATATTGAATAAAGTAGCAACAATATGCTTTACAATGAGGCCAATCACAAGGCCGATCTGATATGAAGATGATAGCACCACACTTGATGCAAATACACAACCAAGAATAATATCGAACTCCAAGAATATTGATCTGCTGTAGCTATTGAACTCCTTTAGATTTATGCGAACTTCACTTGACAATTATTGAATACCAAATGAAAGTGAATCCTCTTGTATATATACCTGTGTTACACGGGGACGCCCCTCAAACTCCCACGCCCCCGCCCCGGCGCTGGGATCGGGGACTACAGGGGACGCCCTCAGCGCCCCCTACTTTGAAAACCGTGGGATTGACGAACAGATCTCAAACGCCAAATTTTCATCGGCAAAAAATGTTTTGATTTTTGGCAAATTAAATAAAAATTGCTTGATAAATATTAAATATTTCATTATATTTGATAAAACATTTAATTTTTTAACAAACTATTTAATTTTATTGTCAAATAAAATAAAAATTACTTGGTAAATATTAAATATTTCATTAAATAAAAATTGTTTGATAAATATTAAATATTAAATATTTCATTATATTTGATAAAACATTTAATTTTTAAACAAACTATTTAATATTATTGTCAAATTAAATAAAAATTGCTTGATAATTGATAAATATTAAATGTTTTATCAAATATTAAATATTAAATATTAAATGTCTTATCAAATGTTAAATATTAAATGTTTTATAATAATTATATTTGATAAAAATGTTTTATCCCCATTTGAATGGCATTGACTAAATAATAAAATATTATTATATTTACTTTAGTCATTCAACCTAAAATTGAACAAAATGCTTTTATATTTAATAGTTAAGTTATTGGCATTGCTGTTAGTGTTTACCTTTATCTTTATATTGCTGTTATATCGCTGTTATACTACTGTTATACTCTTTATCTATGCACATATTGTCATATTGATATTGTTGCACATATTTGATATTTCAAATTGCTCTCTTTCTCTATCTATATATAATATATTTTTAAAAATTCATATATATATATATATATATATATATATATCGAAAAATTCCTATATCGCCGTCCCCCCGCTGTCCCCAAAAATCTGCCCTCGGACTGCTGTCCCTGAAACGCGTCCCCTGCCGTCCCTCCGTCCCCGTCCCCAAAACGCCGTGGAACATAGATATATACACAACAAGGTGTCCTATCATGAAGGGTCGGCCTCCTTCACAAAACAATGTGTCTCTTTAGTTTAGTCAGCCTCTTAAATTATTTAGTATATTTCAAATTTAGAGGAGAAAGAGATCTCCCATCGCTACTATAACATCAATACTCCCTCTTAGCTAGGGAGATATCTTTCTAGATATCCAAGTCATGGAGTCTCTCAACATGACACCCACGATGGCCACATCCATTTGTGGAAAATAGATCATCACAGAGTCTCTCAACGTGATACTGTCATGGATTCACTCAACATGACGTCCACCATGGCTACTTCCATGTGTGGAAAGGCACACAAGTACAAAGAATTCATCACGGAGTCTCTCAACGTGATGTTGTCATGGAGTCTCTCAACATGACATCCACCATGGCTACTCCCAGAGGGTGGAAAGAACCACATCTCCGTCTTAGAGAAAAATGCATTAACAATGGCTTTCACCTCAAATTTCTCCGTCTTAGAGAAAAATGCATTAATAAGTGCTTTCACCTCAAATTTCTCCGTCTCAGAGAAAAATGCATTAACATAGATCTTCATGATGATGTGACTCCCTTTGAAGCTCCAAGTACTTGCATCAACCTCCTGACCTCCTCGTCCAAGGTTGCCTCAGATGAATTGTTAGACTCCCTCTAATTGTTAATTCCTCCTCTTCGAAAAAATTGATCGCAAAACACAGAATAATGAACAACACATGAACAATAGAACACATAATTTATCCTGGGAAAACCCTCCTTCTTGAGGGAGAAAAACCCAGCAACAATATATCACCTATATATTGAATAAAGTAGCAACAATATGCTTTACAATGAGGCCAATCACAAGGCCGATCTGATATGAAGATGATAGCACCACACTTGATGCAAATACACAACCAAGAATAATATCGAACTCCAAGAATATTGATCTGCTGTAGCTATTGAACTCCTTCAAATTTATGCGAACTTCACTTGACAATTATTGAATACCAAATGAAAGTGAATCTTGAATACCAAATGAAAGTGAATCCTCTTGTATATATACACAACAAGGTGTCCTATCATGAAGGGTCGGCCTCCTTCACAAAACAATGTGTCTCTTTAGTTTAGTCAGCCTCTTAGATTATTTAGTATATTTCAAATATAGAGGAGAAAGAGATCTCCTGTCGCTACTATAACATCAACAATTTACACATTTAGATAGGAGAAATGAAATAATTGACAATTTGTCAATAGGCTAGAGAATGAATATAAACAGGAGACAAGGGATGCATAACATGACTGTCCATACAGAGCAGCTCTTCAATAACTAAAAGTCTTAATCAAGTTAACAGCATGCCCTCCCTTTGTCGGAAAGGCCTTTTCCTTGAATAGACATAGAAAATAGGTGATAAGATCTTGATAAACTTTCAGAGTAACATCACATTGAATCTGGATTGTTAGATTCACTATCAATCATGATAAGCACCATGTATTGTTGTTAGCCAATAGCTAGATTTGTTTTTGTTCTGAATACTTCTGATTTGAAACCCCTGGGTGTCTTTGATAAGTTCGATTATCAAGTTTTTTATTACTCCACCATTGAAGTTGAATACATTCATGGTAATGAGAATGCTGTTAAGGTTCAATACCAGGTATTTTTGTTTGCAATTAGTAATATTAGTTTTCCTTTCGACACAGTGCCTGGACCAAAACATCCAAATCATTAGAAAATCAGCACATTTCTTTCTAAAAGATTAGAGCACAATTAACATTTATTGCATTTTAAAACTATCTACATTTTTATTGTTGTGAATATGATTGTGTGTTGATCAGTTTGAATTCCTTTTCCAAAGGAAACTTTGACAATAGTTTGAAAAGCAAGGTTTCACAGAAGCTGTGTTTGAATTTCCTTATCCAGCGAGACCCAAATTATGCCAGGAGAAGTTTTATCATCAACCATATACAATTCTTGTTTCTTAAACTCTTGTTTTCTGACTTGAGATGCTTAATGTGATTAGGAAGGGTTGATTGTGATTTTCTGAGGAAGAGATTTTCTTGTAGGTCAAGCTAGGGAAGGCAAAGAGATTGGTTGTGTTCAAGGGATTCTTTTGGGACAACCAATTAAGTACTGGATTCAGCACACCTACTATGAATGTTATCTATCTTACTTGCAATTCTGATTTCAACATCATCTTTTTCCACACCTCTTGGTAGAGTTAATCCTGACACCCTGGGTTCCAGGCTTTGCCATCTTTACTCTCGTTCCTTTTAAATTTGATTAGGAGCATCCTTCTCTTCTCAAAACTTTTCTAGTACAAACCATCCTTCATCTCTTCCTCTTTTGTATTTCATTTACCTGTGCCTTCTGAATGGCCTGTCAGGCTTCTGTTACTTGTCTTTTTGGTGGCATGGTGAGATATGCTGCTTTATTAGCTTGATTCCTTGTTTGAACAATTTGCAAACTAGCATTCTTACCTGCATACATCACTGGTCTGTGGTTGGGAGACTTGCTGCTGTTGTGCTCTCCTTGACCACTCTACCAACACCATTTTTGCCTTGGAATGCCAAGCATCTGTTCCATCTCTCCAAATGAAAAACCTCAAAGTTTGGAGAGAGCTAGGCTTTTAGACTATTAAAAAAAAAGGAGAAAAACATTAAAAATTCTAGAAAAAGTACCCAAATGTTCATATAGAAGTTTTCTTGATATTAAAATAACCTGTAAATAGCAGATGTGAAAAATAAAAGTTCATCAACAAAGGCATGGATGCCAGCTTGGTGTAAGAGTTTTCAAGAACAGTATGAGCCTTACAATTGGTCAACGACTTACTTTTTTTAAATTACTTACATAAACACATCCAAGCAACTGTCCTACTCAAATGCTTAAAGACCTTTCTACAACTGTCCTCCTCAAATGCTTAAAGACCTTTCGACAAGCACGTTACCTTCTATTCCTGAATGTTTTTCGCATGTTAGTTAATTCTGAATGATAAACGATATTCCATTAAATGTACTCTAATATTCCAAATTGTAAACTTATGCTTCTTGTTCATTCGTTTCATTTCTTCACAGGTGGTAGAAGTATATACTCTGCAGATATTGTGATTAATTTCATATATGAAGGAAACGGACAAAGCTCATTTGCTTTGTCTCACCCACTTACTTTGCTATAAAACATGGATAGTGGAGTTAGGAAATTCAATTATAAAGTTTGGGATGTGCCTTAATCTGATCCCTATGTGAGATGTCTTAATTTGAACACACACCAGCCACAGAAAAAGAAAATAACAGGTACAGTTCTATGATTTTTCCAGAATCAACTCCAAATATTAACACAGAGGATAGACTTAAACTGTGTGATGACAACTGAAAGAGCTAATGCTCTGTCCGCAATGATCGACTATGACAGCATTCAGATTATTGGAAGATTTCAACCTCTGATAACACACACAACAATGAACTGGTGGAAGATGGTGATAATAGAGATGTAACAGAGCAATAATAACACATTCCGATCTGCTTAGAAACCAGTCTTACGGAAATAAACTTCCAACATAACAGCGATTACAACCCAAGATAAATAGTTCACCTGTAATTATGCCGATATCATTATCAATGAGAATACATGCACATACGATTGGTATCGCTGCCACCGGATGCCTTTGTGAGATCCCTACTATGGTGATATTGTACTAGGCGCAATCCTTCAAGATGCCGGAACATACATATCACTCCCGTGATGGCTTCTAGGTGCTTACTCCACATAGTCGAGTGCTTGTGGTATGGCGCTACAGACTAGAACTCCCAACTTTTCCTATGCTTATGTCGCTCGTCCAAGTGCAGGTCGAGTGTGATGATCAATTTGCCCTGAGTGGTGTATAGGAACGGTGTGGCTTGAGCCTACAGCTCGACCTGATTGCCCCTATAATGGCTTGGTTCAGCAAAGGTAGTCGAATATAATGAAACAGCTAGTCAGCTTCACACGACATGCAATGAACAGGAACCACGATTACAGGTAGAGAGGCAATGTCCTGCCTACACCAAATCCATGGAGGTTTCTGTCTCCAACGATTCAATCAAAAAATTCGTCTCACTGTGATCATCACCTTGCCAAACGATCCAAAATACATTGTAACGACCTATCCCTTGCGTAAATTCAATTTTTTCCAATTTTACTCCAAACATATAAAGATAATAAGTAACAAAGGAAATACAATAAAATTTTTCCTTTCTTCATTGATAAATGCATACAAGTTACAATATATTTCCACATGAACTCCATTTTCATTGCAAATATAAATCAGAATACAAAAGTAATACAATTACATACATAGCTTGAGAGCTTTTGAACAAATAGAAGTAAGAAGGTCCAGGAGTCCGTCCTTTCAAATCTTGGTACATCGGCCGCTTGCTGTGGAGGAGAAACATCACTCGAGCACTTTTCCGCCAACCACAGACTTATAATGCGGTACCCCGCACACCTATCATTAGATAGATGGCCCTCCCTTCGAAGAAGAGATTGGTAGGGTATCCCTTAACGATTACCAATTGAGCATAGTGTTGTGTCCTACACAACTAGAACCTTGCTATTTCACAATCTCGAACTAGTACTCAAATCACAATGAACTGACAGTGTAGTCTCAACTAACTCACATCTATGTGAAAGTCGTACATTTCACTACTTTGGCCAAAGTATTCTCATTTAGTACTTCGAATGAAGGTCATCTATCATAAACACTACTCAAGGCCGATTTGACTTAAGGCTTCCTTACTCTATGCATAGGTTTGTCCTTCAGTGGATATTACGTACCCCAGACATCCTACAATCATACTAACCTACTAGAAATGAAACAACATAGCAAGTAAATTCATAGTCCTCGCCTATTCTGGAAATCAATAGCCTAGGAGTTACACAAGCTTCACTAAGTTAATCTATTAACTTAAGCTGTGGATTGTACTTGACTCGATGCTATCATCCCCGTCCTAGTATTTAGTATCTACTTTCACATACTCTCCTTATATGGAGATCATACATATAGTGCAATTCACACATTAATGCATCTCTAACCTTAATGCAATTCACACACTAATGCAAACAAGTATACACTTCAGAAAACATGCATAACCATTCCTTAAAGTAAATTACTTACATGGTGCAACATAGAACTACTTCTCTGTTCATCCTAACTAAAGTATTGAACTCAATGCAATTCCCTAACCATGCACGTTCAGTAATTACACTTTCAGATTTATATCAAGAAATACGTTCTAGAACATGAAAGAAGAAACAGCATGCCTAGTAGAAGTCTTTCCCAATCATGATGAACTTGATTGTATTTGCAGCACTTCAGGCCTCCAGCAAAAGATCTCCAACAACTCTCAAACCAGACTCTAACTCCTTCCCAGAAATTGAACTCTTACTAAGAATATACAGCTGAAGGGTAAACTCAGCTCCTCACTGTGAACTCAGAAAATGTGATGATAGTAAACAGAAAATGACTCTCAGCCAATGGTGATTTCTGCTCTCATAAATAATACTAAATGCACTTCAGAAAATATGAATTGCTCTCCAATAAAAGCATAAACTTGGATTGTGAATAGTGATGATAAAGAGTGAGCAGGGCGGCTTTATATAGAGCCCCTGCTCAACCATTTCCCTTCTTTAATGGCATGTAAAATGCTAGACAAGGCTTAGACTGATTCAAATGTAAAATGTGGTGGATCCTATAGGTGAGTCGACCTCCTTTTGTGACAGCAAATGAAGAATGGTTCAACATTGCTCAAGTAAAACTCAGAAACATGACACCTACAGGCATTCTTAGATTTTGGGGTGACTTGAAGAAATCTGCTTTGAAAATTCATTTCAGGAGAAGAGGTCAAGAATGAATGGGTTCCACCTGCCATTTCCAGCCTTCGCATCTTTTCCTCAGACTAATTCTCTCATCCCATGCGCTCAGATGCGATATTTCTTCCAACGCAGGCTTCATTTATTTTTTTAACTTTCAAATGTTTAATAAAGTTTCAAACGCAATATTTCGCCCTCGTAAAGTTTTCCCGTGATTTTTCCCAAAAGTGCGTTGCATTAAAAAATGAATCATATCACTCAAAACAAATCAATTTCAATAGTTAAGGGTTCGATTATTTCCTTAATTGATTTATGCAATAATTTTCATAGTTCACAATAAAGTCTTTAATAAAGACTTAACTAAGCAATAAAAATCGATCTCCCAAGTTTACTCAAAGTAATCTATAATTCATAAATATATATATTTAATCTTATATATATTTATATATTCTTATTATAGACTTATTTACTCTAACATATGTATGTATAGATATATTTAAATATATTTACATATATGCATAGGTAAAACTATAATATATATATTTATATATATATATTTACATATATAAATATTTACACGTATACATATTCAATTATTAAATATGTATAATGTGAGCCAGTCAGCATACTTTCAATATACATACCTACGTATATGTGTATATGTAAATTCCTAGGCAATATAATTAATATCCATTCACGTTTACCACACAAAGGTCAAAGCACTGTGAGTCAGATAAATAAGTAAAAATCACTAACAAAGCACAAAGAAGTAAACAAAACTCCAAAAGCCTAAGGATGACTTATCTAGCCCAACATAATTGACTTGGTTTCACAAAACCTATAATGACGTGTGTATGCTCATTTGGTAATCGTTACTGTTTACCCGACCAAGCTCCTCCCCGAATGATGTCTCTCCTCTGTCTGGAGGAATGGTCTTCATACTTTGTTGTACCCCAAAATTAAAATTTTGTTACACTTAGACATTTCCTGAAGAAATGAGTCAAAGTCTTGCCAAATCACCAAAAGGGTCAAATTTGAGTGCGTGGTTCTGTATGGAGGGTTAAAACGTGAAAATTTTCACCCTCACGATCTCGGGTCTCAAGTGGCTATTTTAACCTACAAAAACCCAGACTGCTTTTCATCCCAAAAATTTAGGAAATCGCTATTTTTAGAAATTTTCTTGAAATTGTAACGCTTTCTCGGTTTCTTCAAACGATATCGGCAAAATTTTCTAAAAATAGAAAATTTCTAAAATAGAAAGTTGGTCCCATAGGTCCAAATCATCTTCGATTACACTGGGAAATATTATCGAAATGGGTGCAATGTAATCTCAAAATAATTAGTTTTCCATCGGGTCTAACCGCCGTGGCGCATCTCGAGCCCAGGTCATCAATGGAGGTCATTCGGCTGCCAAGCGTCAAAATCAACACTCAGGCGTTCAACAGAAGATGAAATGATGAACTTGCACGGAGAACGAAGATGAAGTTGAAAAATGATAAAATTTTCTAACACTCGTGACTTTGGGCGCCCCTGTTGAAGAAAGGCGCCCATCTTTTTAGGGCACCAAATGTCAGAATTAGGGTTTGTGCCTCCAGTCAATGTTGCTCAGTTCTCTGTCAGCTTCGCAACGAATTCAACAGCGTAGTCATCAGGCGATCTAGTCATCCGGAATTCAAAGCTGAATAGGGAGGTTCCAGATAGATGTCAGAACCAGAATTTAAAAAAGATCAAAAATTGACTAAGTGTTGAGATTTTGGGCGCCCCTGGTCAAGAAGGGCGCCCAGCTTTTTGAAGGCCCTGATTCAACCGTTAGGGTTTGAGAATATGCTTGTTCTTTTCAGAGCTCAACCAGCTTCGACGTGCCTGTCTCCGACTGCTCAATCTTCAGCAAATTTAGATCAAAGCCAAAGGTACAAAATGAAGGTTTCAAACTCTGAAGAAAATCAGATAAAAAAATGACTAAGTCTGGAGGAAGTGGGCGCCCCTGGTGAAGAAGGGCGCCCAAGTTTTCAGGGGTCCCAACAGATAAATTTGCAGACGAGTGTCTAAAGAGATCTCCTCACAATTGATCCAGCTTTACAACGAGGTAGTATTCAAAGACGTCAACCTGGATATCGTAGGTCACTAGATCCGCATGACCAAACAGTAGGATCCCATAAAGTTAAAACCAAGGTTCAGAAGCAGCATAAAAAAAAATGAAAAATAAACTAAGTGTTGACAAAGTGGGCGCCCCCAGTCAAGATGGGCGCCCAAACTTTTGAAGGGTTAAAATTCACTTTTTGGAAAAATTTCTCCCAGAAGACCCCTCCTCATTCTTCGTCAGCTTCGTAACGAGCCCAGCCATCAGTCAAACCGACGCCTAGAACTCCAGATCTGACGAGATCATCTGAAGAAGATTAAAGGTGATGAATAAATTGAAGATTTTTCTAAGTCTGGTGAAAGTGGGCGCCCCCCTTGAAGAAAGGCGCCCAAACTTTTGAGCTCTAAGATGATGGAATTCACCAACGCAGTCTCCAGGATCATCTCGTTGATTTCAGCTAAGCTATCCAGTGGGCTTGTCAGCCAGTCAATCAGATCAGCGTAGCCCCGGGAACAGAGAATTCATTAGAAAGGGAAATGAAGAACTTGAAAATCATGAAAAAATGGCTAACACTGTGAAAGTTCGGAGCCCCTCGAAGGAAAAGGCTCCCATGAATTCAGAGGTCCAGATCAAGTTTTTAGCCGGAGGTGCCTCCAGAACGTCTTCTTCAGAATCAGACAGGCTCCGCCGTGAACCACTCAGCTCGCCTGTCGGGTAAACCTATCAACGAGAAATCAGTGGCGAAGTGGCATGTTAAAATTGAGAAAAGTTGAAAAATATCAAAATTTTGACAACACTGGTGAAAATAAGCGCCCCTCTTGGAGAAAGGCGCCCAAAGTTTCATGCCTTAGAAAATTTTCATAGATTTTCGAAATTTTCAAGATTGCAAGAGAAGAAAGAGGCGTCCAAATTCAATGAAGATGAGATTTAGGGTTTTGGAAATAAAAGCAAAAAAAGAAAACAAAACCCTAAGTCTATTTAACATCTTTCTTTTATGTATTTTCATTATTTTTGCAGGTAGCCTTCAAAGGAGAAAGTTGGAGCAGCAAGTTTGAGGAAATTTTTCAAGATTCAAGAACGTAGGTTGCTGGTTTTACATCAGATTTTTCAGACCAGCAAGCATAAACCCTTGCTTTTTCAAGCTTTTTGTTCTAGAAGATTAAGTTTTTCAAGCAGAAGGCCAAGGCTTTCAATTTTTCAGTCATCTGGGTCTTTTTGCCTCAATCTTCTGAAGAATTTTTCAAGAACTTCATCAAGTTGCAGCAAGTGCTTTTATCTTGCATGTTTGAAACCCGGTATCTAAATTTCACCATCCTCGTCTTTGCCACCTGGCCTCCTCAAGAAAACCCATATCGCAGCCTTTTTCTCGAAAACCTAGGGTCAAAGGCTGCTTTTTCGATCAAAATGTCGTGGTTTTGCAATTTAATCAATCAGTCTATTCCAAATTGTATTCTCACTGAAACTTGTGCCATTTTTTCAAGTGAAAATTGAAGAAATTAGGGTTTGCTGCTTTTTCAGTCAAAATTCAAGATTTTCAAAAACGGACGATCTGGGTTGTCTTGCAACGAGATTTTGATCAAAACCCATATCTCAGAAAAAATTCCAAAAAATTTGTCCGTTTGAAGACAAAAAACCAGCATTCTAAAAATAGAAAGTTGCTCAAGACTTGTCTGATCATAGGCGAGTTTATAGTCATTCTTCAAGGTTTTCAATATGGAATACACTCCCCACGAGTTTAAGAGCAAATCAGCACTATGTCAGAACTTCATCATCTCAGCTGAAGAACAAAAGAAGGTGTGATATGAGAAAAAGGAAAGGTATCGGAAAAGAGTGTTGCAATAATCTTCTAATGGAAATCAAGAGAGGTGTCAGAAGCATAAAGTTGCAGAGCCGCCAAGTTATTAATTAGTGAGTCATCTTTTTGGGCAACGATGTTTTGCAAGAATAGAACTCACAAAACAGTTGAAGAAGTGAAAGATTCTCTAAGGGCGAAGAGATCTTGGAGAATCAGAATATTGCCTTAGTTGGCATAGATGCACCGAACCGGGACACAATCTCTAACTTCCCAACAGATGCGATCGAGCTTTAAAGCAAATTTTCATCTAGGTTTTCTTCCGCTTTTCTATTCTTTACCATTCTTATCCATTCTTTGAAGAAGAAGAAGATAAGATGTAATAGTTGGCGTTTCGCTTTTTCTCTAGGTTTTAGATGTTATCTTCTTTCTAGATTTAGTAATAAAGCCGCTTTATCGAAAGTCCCGATTGTAAAGCAAGGGAGATTTTGTGTGGTCTCTACTCCTCTCGCTTGTTCATAAATAAGAGCCTTGCTCATTTAGCTCTTTAATCGCTTATGAGAACAAAACGCCTAAGTCATTGTGCCTTCTATTTGTTGGCTCAAGTATTCATATTCTAGTATTGTATGCTATAAACTGTTGTTCTCACCAACAAGGATAGTGATTGCTGCCTTTATTGTGTTAAGAGTTAAGTTTGTGCCTCCTTAGTCAATTTCTTATTCAAGCGTATGCTAGAAGGAGTTTTGTTTTAGAGATTTGAGTAATAAAATCAAGGAGCCTCTTTTGCCTTTGGTCTAAAATCCCGGGATTGCTATTCATGCTTACAGGCTTAAGGATCTTTATTTTAGCTTACAAGAAGTGTGTAGGTGTTGTTGAGAGAGATTGTTAAAGATTTTGTCGAAAATTCACCCTTGTTAATTTCTAACTCTCTGGCTCGCTATTATTTGAGAGGTTAGGAACGTCTTTAGTCTAAGTTAGTCGTAGTTGAACTTCTTATCAGAAAATCTCAGCTGCGGCGTTTGTGTTTAAAAAACCTTGTGCTCTAAGCTGATCCAAAAGATAGGCAACTTAGTTTTAGTTTACTGTAAATAACAATGCCAGGTGAGAGGGAGTCTCTCCCAATTCAAGAGGAAGTATCCGTGCATATTGTTCGCTTTTCAAACCGCATTCCAGTAATTTAAACGCCATCAGCTTTCCGCGCCCACCTGTAAGTACCAGGCTTAACAAAAGAAAGCTTAAGCTTTATGTCACGGGTATGACCATCTGGCGTCCTACTGCTCCAGTTCAACAACCTGATCTTACACCTCCAGTTATCCAGCCAAGTTTCCAGATAATTGAAGGAGAGCAAGTGGACATTATCAGCAGCCTGAGAAGTTTCATCTTTGAGAAGAAGGAGACCCCTGCTCAGTGGAGAAACGCTGCTGCTATTATAGACAAAGAGGAAGAGAAAGCCGATATTGCAGCCGAGAGACCTGTCTTGCCACCACCCGCGTGGGACTAGACAATCCTGGCTTACATAGCCTATACAAGGAGGAGAACAAGAACAAATCCGCTTTTCCAAGAAGATACTTTCCTTCCACATACGCATCATATAGAAGTTGGAGAATCATCCGACACAGTATTTGAATCCGACACAGTACCTGAGTTCAACACCGTGCCTGTGTTCGAAGAAGAAGAATCCGAAGCAATGGGTGATAACCGCAACAACGATGACAACAACAATCGCAATCGAAGAAGAGGTCCCCCGCTGCCTTGGGGTGACAATATTGGACCTTTGGCCCTAGGGGCAAATCACGAATTGCCTAAGGGGTCAAGAAAGCACTTTCCACGTTTCCAAGGTGATGGAAGTCAACATCCCGATGATCATCTTTCAGCCTTTTCAACGGCTTGCGCTGTTTTGCATGTAGGTCATGAAGATGTTGTTGTTCGTCTCTTTGTTGAGACACTCGCGGGAGCTGCTGCCGAATGGTTCAATCATTTGGGGCCCGGTTGCATAACCAACTGGAATACTATGACTGAAAAGTTTCTCGCGAGGTTCAAACCAGCTGAAGATAGCCACCAGTTGTTTGCTCGACTTTCCAATTCAAAGAAGGAGGACAATGAACCAATGAGAGAGTTCGTAGCAAGGTTTAACCGCCTGGTTACTCGTCTTTCATATACACTCAATCCATCGCCTGAGATCCTGTTAAGCAGTTTCATCAATGCACTTCCATCAGAGATAGCCTTTATCATAAGATCGGCGCATGAGACGGAACTGGGAGAAGCACAACAAGGTGCAATAGAAATTGAAGACAACATGATCACTTCAGGAAAGATCGGAGGAGATGCTATTAGACCTTTGGTTCAAAGTTCTGCTGATCCATTACTTCAAAGGGTTGCAAATGAAGTAACTATTCTCAAGAGGCAATTGCCACTTCAGCCAACGCCTCTTGCTCAAGTTGCACCACCACCTGCCTTGCCCGCACCACAGCAGCCTTATCAACCTCAGCAGCCATATCAGCCAAGGAGGAATAACTTTCAGCCTTACAACAATTACAAGCCACGAGGGCCACCTCCACCAAGGCAAGCGGCCGACAATACACAAAATGCTGTGTTTTGCTCTTTTCATGATTCCACCGAACATGCCGGCGCATCTTGCCCTGAAAATGTCAGAATGAACGAGATAATGGGATATGCCGAAGCTGCACCTGCACCAAGTTTCGTTCCAACTCCAAGTTCGAATGTTGTCTTACCTCAATCGGACAACTTCGATGGCGACTCCGCAACGGGCTACTTTGAAAGTGAACCCGATTTTGAAGAACAAGAAGAAGATATTTGTCAGTACTCTCTTGCAGTTAATCCTGAGAATCACACGACTCCTGTGTTCACCAGAGCTCAACATCTGAGAGCACACAAGGAAGAAGAAGAAGAGAGGTTGAAGATATCAAAAGAAAAAGAAAGAGAAGTAGCTTCTACTTCAAATATTAAGTCTTCTCAAGAGAACATGAAAGCAGTTGCTGAAGGTTCGTCCTCAGCAAATTTTGACATTGTAGATTCATTGATGAAGAACAAAGTGTAGATTTCTCAGTTAGAGTATCTCCAAGATCATCCAGAGCAAGTGGACCGACTTCTCAAATTTGTGAAGAAAGGACCTACCAAGCAGCCCACATTGCTCGAATCATCCGTTCCGGCGGAAGACAAGCCTAAGCCCTTCTATATTTCTCTATATATAGGAGGTTACAAATTGAGCAATTGTATCATCGATTCCGGAGCTTCCGATAACGTCATGCCTCTACAAGTGATGAATGCTCTAGGACTTTCGTGCACCAAGACAAAGGACAAATGCTACTCACTGGAGTCCAAGTCGGTGCCGTTGGTCGGTCAATTAAAAGATGCTCAAGTAAGGTTGGCGGCTTGTCCTGAAAAGAAAATCATGATGACCATCCTAGTAGCTGACATTCCAGCAAGCTATGGCATGCTATTAAGCAGAAGCTTTTGCAAGGACCTCGGTGGAGAGATTCAGATGGACTGGTCTTCTGCAAATATTCCATTAAAGAAAGGAACTTTCTGTCGAACCAAATAACTCCAAACTTGATCATACGTAGTTTCCAAGATCCTCAAGCCAAGTTTTACATCAAGAAACGGGTTTTGTACTTACTACGCCGGCTTGAGGCTCCCGAGGTCAAGAGGTCGATGCATCAGGAGAAATCAGCAGACATCCTGTCGTGGACTTTTGCAATTACGGGAGTTGTTCCACCGTCTGTGGAGCGGAGTTGAGCACTTCTCCGGCGACAATTGTATCTCTTTGCATACCGCTTTGCAATTTTGAATGTACAAATAATACGGCGGAATATGAGGCGCTTTTACTAGGTCTCAGGAATGCAAAAGATATGGGTATCAAATACCTTAAGGTCGAAGGTGATGCGGAGCTTGTTGTAAAGCAAGTCAGAGACCAATTCAGAGTAAAAGCAGATCGTCTTCGACATTATAGAAATAGGGTGTGGAATGCAATAGATTGGTTCGAAGCATTTGATATCAAGTACATTCCACGTCTGGAAAATAGCAGAGCAGATGCCCTCGCGGTATCAGCTTCACTTTTCATGCCACATTCTGACTTTCGTCAGAATGCGTTTGCCATTGAATTAATATACAGGCCAGCTGTACCTGACAACTGTGATAATTGGCAAGTCTTTAATGACGATGAACACATTAAGGAGTTTCTTGTTATGGGAGATAATTTCAAGGAATTGTTCTTTGACGGCAGTTCATCTACTCACAGAGAAGCAATAACAGAAGTTTCTGATACGCCAAAGATTGCTGAAGATAAGGAAATTCCAGAAGAACCAGAATCCAGCATAATCCAGTTGAAAGGAAATAAAATTCCCAAGGGTTTAGTTTCCTTGGAGAATATTTTTGACAGGCATGATAGATACATTCAAGATCAGAGAAATTCAAGTGACAGAACTTCTGCCGAATATCAACAAGTCAATATTGGTACAATTGACAAGCCCAAGCTTGTTAATTTAGGTACATGTTGCACGGTGGAGGAGAGCGAGAAGTTCATTTCTTTGTTCCAGCAATACCGAGATGTCTTCGCCTGGTCATATGAAGATTTAAAAGTTTTTACACCAAGAGAATTGTCTCACACAATTCCTCTTCGACCTGAAGCAAAGCCCTTCAGGCAAAAGCAAAGACACTACAATCCGCGGATTCAAGACACCATCTACGCGGAGATCCAGAAGATGGTGAATGCAAAGATCATCTTTCCGATCCATCATTCCACTTGGGTGTCGAATATAGTTCCTGTGCGCAAGAACGGAGAAATCAGAATTTGCGTCGATTTCAGGAACCTGAATCAATCATCGCTCAAGGATAATTATCCTTTGCCGATCATGGAGCACACTTTACAGACGGTTACCGGTTCAGAGATGCTGTCTTTATTGGACGGTTTTTCTGGTTATAATCAAATAGCGGTGGCTGAGGAAGATCAATTCAAGACGGCATTCACAACCCCGTGGGGTACATTTGACTATGAAAGAATGCCCTTCGGCCTCATCAACGCCGGTGCTACATTTCAAAGAGCCATGGATTTGGCGTTTGGTGATCTGAAGAATAAAGTAATAGTTGTCTATCTTGACGACCTCACTGTTTTCTCGAAGACACGACAAGATCACTTTTCACATCTAGGGAAGGTATTCGAGAGATGCAGATATCATAAAATATCATTGAATCCTAAGAAGTCTATCTTCGCGGTGACGGAAGGCAAGTTGCTTGGCCACATCGTCTCCAAGGAGGGAACTCGAATTGACCCAAGTCGGGTTGAAGCTATCCGAAGTTTGTCTCTTCCAACAAGCAGAACAGGGGTACACTCTTTCTTTGGTAAGGTAAATTTCATACGAAGATTTGTACCAGATTTTTCTGAGTTGACTAAAGATATATCTGCTATGATGAAGAAGAAGACAGTTTTCAAGTGGACGGAAGAAGGAAAGAAGGCGTTCGCAACAATAAAAGAAGCCATCAGTCGAGCTCCAGTGCTAGTCCGTCCTGATTTTGAAAAGGAATTTATCCTTTATTGTTATGCATTAGAGTATACTCTGTCTGCCATTCTGACACAAAAGTTAAATGAAGAAACTGAATCTCCAATAGCTTTCATGAGCTGCAGTTTCAAGGACAGCGAATCAAGATACTCTCAGATTGAAAAGAATGCCTATGCGGTGGTTCGAGCTGTAAAGAATTTCAGATTTTATATCCTAAATTCTCACACCGTCGTGTATGTCACAGATCCAGCAGTAAAGAGCGTGTTAACTCAACAGGAGATGGGCTCCAAAAGAGGAAACTGGATCGCGAAGGTTCAAGAGTATGACTTGGAGATCAAGCCGACCAAACTCGTTCGCGGGAGAGGTCTTTGTCAGTTGATGGCGGAAGATGGTGATAAGAAACTTCAAGCTAAAGGTATACCCAAGATTGAACCTGAAGTTAAAGAAGACCTTCCAATGGTCTTGCTGATCGAGTCTTCGGGAGAATGGTTTACTGAGATATGGTATTACCTAACATACGGTGATTGTCCAAATCACCTGAACAAGCAACAAAGGAGAACGCTTAAGCTGAAAGCGCAGAATTATATAATCATCAGCAATGTTTTGTACAAGCGGGGCCTTGACGGAACATTCTTGTTGTGTGT